>CAUYPK010065199.1:0-28111 GCA_963574355.1 Loris lydekkerianus
ATTTTGTACTCTATACATTGATGCTGTTCATTTTTTTCTACTTTTAATTTTTTTATTCTTTTCAGCCTATTACTATATGATGTCATTAAGCGATTTTCAGCCAATTTTTCTCTACGAATTCAAATTGAACCAAAGCGCTGCTGAAACAGCCTGAAAAATTAACCAGGCATTTGGCAATGATAGTATTAATGAACGCACTGTTCAACATTGGTTTGCAAAATTTCATTCTGGAAATTTTAGCCTCGAAGATGAGCCCCGAAGTGGTCGATCTAGAGTAATCCAGGACGAGGATTTGAGGACCCTGGTGGAGATTGACCCATCACAAATGGTGTGTGGGATGGCAGAAGAACTGGGTGTCAGCTCCCATGCAGTTTTTGATGGTTTAAAACATATTGGAAAGGTCAAAAAGCTCGAAAAGTGGGTGCCCCACGATTTAAAAGATCAGCAGAAATTGTCACATTTCGAGGTTTGTTCTTCATTGCTTTTGCACAACCAAAACGATCCTTTTTTGGATCGGATCATCACGTGTGATGAAGAGTGGATTCTCTATGACAATAGGAAACATCCAGGACAGTGGTTGGACACCAATGAGCCACCCAGGCACTTCAAAAAGGTGAAACCCCACCAAAAAAAGATCATGGATACTGTATGGTGGTCAGCGGCTGGTGTGATTCACTATAACTTTCTGCAACCAGGCCAAACCATCACAGCAGAGTCCTATTGTGAGGAAATCACAAAAATGTACCGAAAATTGTGTCAGCGGCAGCCAGCACTGGTCAACAGAAGACAACGCCCGGCCACACGTCTCACAAATGACCGTCTGAAAATTAAAGGAATTGAGCGTTGAAGTCCTGCCCCACCCACCATACTCCTAAGACCTCTCGCCAACCAACTACCATCTTTTCAAGCACTTCGATAACTTTCTCACCGGTAGAACCTTTGCCAATCAGGACCTAGCAAAAACAGTCTTCGCTGACTTCATCGAATCCCGAGCACCCAATTTTTATGCCGATGGAATTAAACAACTTGTGTTACGTTGGCAAAAGTGCACTGATTCAAATGGAGCTTGTTTCGGTTAAATTGAATAAATGTTCACTGAGATATTACAGTTTAAAGTAGACTCATAAAAACGGACAAAACTTTTGAAATGACCTAATAGCTCACTCATTCTTCACTAAAACCTTGTGAGGTAGACGCTATTATTACTTAACATTTTTACAGATAAAATAATTGAAGTTCAGAGAGGTTAATGAATTTGGCCATGGCCATCTAACTAGTAAATGCAAAAGTAAAATTAAAAAGAAGGTTCTGGGCAGCACCTGTGGCTCAAAGGGGTGGGGCGCTGGCCCCATATGCTAGAGGTGGCAGGTTCAAACCCAGCCTCGGCCAAAACTGCAAAAATAAAATAAAAATAGAATAGCTAAAAAAAAATAAAAAAAAAAAACCAGAAGTTTCTCAGATGACAATGACTCTTGATTGTTCTTTTATGCCAAGCTGCCTCCTTCCTGGCTCAGTGCTGTTACTGTAACATTGTAACACTGTTCAGTAATTATTCAGTAATATAAAAATTCTTTCTGTTACCAAGTTAGAATCTCATATTTTGGCCCAGCAACTCAAACTCTGTGGAAAAAATAGACACACACACACACACACACACATTCTTAAAGCAGAAATGAGGAGGTTGCTCTGTCCACTTTTTTTTCACAGAAGAATAAAAACAGAAACCTCACCATAATTGGGAGCTAAAAATAAGTTAATATAGTGTTGGCAGTTAGAAGAAGAATTATTTGTGCTATAATATAGAACAGTATTGAATAGAAAGATAAATAATTTATACTTCACAAAAACACAAACAAAAAAGTCAGAGTTTTGATTAGATGCTTTTTTAAAAAATGGATTGGGGGAGTTTGTATGTTTTGTTTTGTTTTGTTTTGAGACTAAGTGCCAAGAAGTCACAGTGCACAGCAACCTCAAACTCCTGGGCTCTACTGATCTTCTTACCTCAACCTAAGGAGTAGGTGGAATTACAGGCACCTGCCACAACACCCATTTAGTTTTTCTATTTTTAGTAGAGAAGGGGGTCTCACTCTTGCTCAGGACAGTCTCTAATTCCTGAGCTCAGGCTAAGCCTCAGCCTCCCAAAGTGCTGGGATTACAGACATGAGCCACTTCACACTGCCTTTTAAAATGTTTTGAAACAAGGTATTTCTTGATTATATTCCTAAAATAAAGACAGAGTGATTAATTTCCATCTCAAACCAATCCAACATAAAATAACTCTACTATGACTTTGTGATATCATATTGTGATATCACAATACATTGCAGGTTAGAATGCTGCCAGATTTGGGGGATCAAGATACTGGGTTCCAAAAACTTCATATAAATCAAAATTTAATTTAAGCAGCTTTAATTTTATCGCATGTGCTGAGGAAGTGAGAAGACCAATCACTTCCCTCCAGACACTCAGAGATAAAATTTCAACTAGTAGGTGAGACTTGTATTTAAGGTTTTTCCAGGATAAATGCAAAATGATAAATGTCACTTTTTTCAACACAAGAAAAATCTAAAACCTTGACCACCCAGGTCCTTTAAGACTATATACCATTAAAACTATATTAATATTTTATTTTGGGAACCCAACTGATTTTGGGAAAACAACAACAGTAATCATTGAGATGCGTACAATAGAGACTCCATGAGATCAAAACCATGATCCTTAAAGAAGACCATAGAGGCAGTTCCCGTAGCTCAGTGGGTAAGGCACCAGCCACATACACCCAGGCTGGAGGGTTCAAACCCAGTCTGGGCCAGCTAAACAACAATGACAGCTGCAACAACAACAACAACAACAAAAAATAGCCAGGCATTTGGGCAGGTGCCTGTAGTCCCAGCTACTTGGAGGCTGAGGCAAGACAATTGCTTAAGCCCAGGAATTTGAGGTTGCTGTGAGCTATGATGCCAAGGCAAGCCACTGAGGGTGACACAGTGAGACTCTAGTTCAAAAAAAAGCCCATAGAAACTAATGAGCTAAGAAGATCCAAACAAAAATAAAGTATTTCTAAATTCTAAAATCAGAAGATTCTGCATGTCTTTTGGGAAGCTCAGATCAACTATTCATGTACTCAAATCTTCCATTGGGCTGGGTACAGTGGCTCAGCCTATAATCCTAGCACTCTGGCAGGCCTAAGTAGGTGGATCTCCTGAGCTTAGGCATTTGAGACCAGCCTGTGCAAGAGCAAGACCACATCTTTACAAAAAAAAAAAAAAAAAAAAAAAAAAATAGAAAAACTGGCCAACTAGTAGCAGGTGCCTGCAGTCCCAGCTACTCAGAAGGCTGAGGAAAGAGGATCTCTGAGCCCAAGAATTTGAGGTTGTTGTGAGCTATTATGCCACAGAGCAAAGGAGTGAGACTCTGTTTAAAAAAAAAAAAAAAAAAAAAAAAATCTTCCAGTGGCTTCCATTTTTCTCAGAATAAAATCTTCCCAAGAGCCTCTACAGCTATACATTTTCTGGTTCATTGTTACATGTTTGATCTCTCTGCCTATTTCTCTTCCCTTTGTTCACTCAGCTATAGCCAAACAGGTCTACTCCATTATTCTTTGAAATTACCAGTTATGTTCCCACCCTAGGACTTTTTTGCACTGGCTGATCCCTCCAGCTAGAATGGTCTTCCCCTGGATAATTCCTTTCTATTCATCAAGTTTTTGCTCAACTGTGAACCTGTTATTGAGGCCTATACTCACCATTCCTATTAAAATCACAATCTACTGCAATGAGCACTAATCCTTTTCAACCAATTCTATTTCCTCACAGCAATCACCACATATATACATTTTTTAAGTTGGATAATTACTTGTTTGTTTTCTTCAGTGTAATATAAGGTCCATAAAGGAAGAAATTTTTATTTTATCTGTTGATATGTAATGCTTGGCACATAACAGATACTCAGTAAATATTGGTGGAACAAATTCATGAATAAACAATGTTATCCTAAGAACTGAGGTTTGGTGAATCAGCCAGAAAAGAATGATCCTTATAAACCTATGACAAATGGAATTTTACAATGATGAGAATCAGTTGAGTTATCATACAAGTTATGGGTCTTAGAAAAAAGGTTGCTTAGTAGCCTGAACAATAAGAGAAAATAGGAAATTTTTCCTACTTTAGCAATCTGATTAGATTGTGCATTATACCTTAAACTTTGTCTATTAAATAACTATCCCCAATTCAACTCCAGGAACTCTAATGTCACCAAAGTAGTCCTCTTTTTTGGTGGATTATAAATAAAGGATTGAGCAGAGAAGCTGATGCTGGTCACTTCCTGTTCATGTGTGTGGGTGTAAGAAGGGACACCAAAAAAAAAAAACTTTTTTTTTTTTTTCCATCTTCTTGGGAAATAGTAATATGGCAAGTCCAAGCTACCAAATAAAATCTACATAATTCTCTGCACTCCTTATATAGCCAGCTACTCCTTTCCCCCTTTAAATAAGAGAAATGTTATAAAGAATCCCATACTTCAAGAGATAATACCTACTATGCTTGTAGAAATGAAAATAGGCAAAATCAGGTATGGTCATATTAGAAGTAGGCTCCTGGACAAATGCTAACACCTGTGGAGTCTCAAACCAGAATTATTTTATACATACATAGCAACATTATCTTGGGAACATTTCAGAGCAAGCTTTTCTTGTTTACTTTGTCTTTGTTTTTTTCTTTTTTAAATCAACCTTAGTAGTGATAAGAGATCTGTCAAGTAGAGTCAGAGGGGAAGCAATAGGAATTAATACAAATAAAACATTTAGAATACTATCTGGCACATAAGTGGTGCTATGTAGATGTTTGCTAATACTATATTTCTAATCTAATTATACAATAAGCAATTGTTTACACAAATTTACATTGCATAAAAAATATGTACATACCAAAATATTACCAGTGTTTACTTAAGAGAGATAAAATTATATGATGGAGCACCGATCTCTTCTACTTTCCCCACCAGTTTCATATTTCCTACCCTAGTCAAAAATTAACTAATCATTGTTCACATACACCTCAAGCTTTATCATTTCGCTGACTACACGCAGGATGTTTTCTGTGACAATGCCCTTTTTGCCCATGTCTACACATTCCTATTTATCTTTCAAGGCATCTTTTGAGGAAATAATAATAGTCAATAATTAATGAGTGTCCACTATGTACCAGATACTATGTTAACCACATTATATAGATAAATTTCATTTATGAATTCAAAGCCCTTTGAAATAGGTATGATTATTATCCCTGCTTTATTGATGAGGAACTTGAAGTTTAGAATGGCTGAATAACTTATTCAAAGTCATTTAGCTTAAGTTACCAACTCCAAGGACTCATCCTTAAAAATCCAGGCTCTCCACTGGACAAAAAGCTCCTTGAGGTGAAGATCAATGAAAAAATATTTCTTTGTTTTTAGTGTCTCCCACTACGTGGATCTAGCACAAAGCCTAACAAAATAGAGCCACTTAAACTAAAAATAAGTAAATGAAAGAATTAATGAATAAATGAGTCATTCTATCAATAGTCAGGAGGACTATCCATTTATTCTAAAAATATAACTAGCTGCTCTCATGGAAGATTTAGATGTCCCTAGCTAAAAAGCTAGAGCTCACTTTAGTACATATGTTCTCAGGAAAAGATACTATAGGCCAAAACAACAGAATTAAACTACAAATGAATGACAAAATGGGAGAATATTCTATGTGCAGATAAAAGGCAAAAAATAAAATAAACAAAAATCCTTGCCCTCCTGATATTTATATTTTATTAAGAGGAAAAGCAGCTGTTTGTTTATTGGAAAAATGACATTTAAAGGAAGAAACTGAGATCTAGAGGAGTTAAGTAGTTTCCTCAAAGTTACACAGCTAAGTAATAGAACCTAGACTCAAACACACATCGTCTGACTCTAGCATCCTTGCTCTTACCTACTAGGCCATATGTACCTTTGTTAGATGGTGTTAAGTGCTATGATTGAAAATAAGTTAAGTAACAGTATGGAGTACTGGGCAAGTGAAGGGGGTAAATTAAAAAGAATGAGGCTCATTTTGGTGACTAATACTTGTAATCTCAGTGCTTTTGAAGGCTAAGGTAGGAGGTTTGCTTAAAGTCAGGAGTTCCAGACTAGCCTGGGCAACACAGCAAGATCATCTCTACAAAAAAAAAATTAAAAATTTAGGTAGGCATGGTAGTATATACCTGCAGTTGTAGTTAATCAGGAGGCCAAGACAAAAGGAACAAGAGTTCAAGGTTGCAATGAGCTATGAGAACACCCCTGAACTCTAACCTGGGAGACAAAGCAAGATCTAACCTCTAGAAATTAATACTAGAAAACTAGTACTGAAACTAGATACTGAAAAAGAAGTGTGACATGATTTGACATATGGCCCACTGAAAATGTTAAAGATATTACCAATGTGGAAAATCCTAGCCAGAGCAATTAGACATGAGAAAGAAATAAATGTCATTCATATTGAAAAGGAAAAAGTTAAATTGTCCTTGTTTATTAGACTCAAGTTGTAGTTGAGCCCTTCACCCATGGAGTATGCTGCATACACCTGCATTGTGTCCATTAGGTGAGAGCCTACCAATCCCACTCTTTCCACCTGTCTCCCTTTTCCCTCTGCCCCTCCACCCCACATGAATTTGTTTTTTCTCTCATGTGAGAGTGTAGTTGTTTATCTATCAGTTTCATATTAGTATTACATACTTTGGATACTTGTTTTTCCATTCTTGTGATACTTTACTAAGAAGAATATTCTTTAATTCCATCCAGGTTAATATAAAAGATGCAAAGTATCTTTTTATGGCTAAAACAGTATTGCATGGTATACATACACCACAGTTTATTAATCCAGTCATCAATTGATAGGCACTTGGGTTGATTCCGCATCTTGGTGATTGTGAATTGAGCTGCAATGAACATTCTAGTGCAAATGTCCTTGTGGTAAAATGTTTTTTTTTTTTTTTATTCTTGGTAGATAGCTAGTAATGAGATTGTGAGATCAAATGGAAGATCTACTTTTAGCTTTCTGAGGATTCTCCATACTTCTTTCCAAAGAGGCTGCATTCATTTTCAGTCCCACCAACAGTGTAAAAGTGTTCCTTTCTCTTCACATCCATGCTGCATCTTCATCTTTGGGACTTTTGTGATGTGGACTACTCTCACTGGGATTAGATGATATCTCAGGGTAGTTTTGGTTTGCATTTCTCTTATGATTAGGGACAATAATCATTTTTTCATGTATTTGTTGGCCATTCATCTACTCTCTTCAAAGTAGGTTCTGTTCATGTCTCTTGCTCAGTGATAGATGAGATTGTTTGCTCTTTTCTTGTTTATTAGTTTGAGTTATCTATAGATTCCAGTTATCAGCCCTTTGTCAGATTCATAGAATGCAAAAATCTTCTCCCATTCTGAAGGCTGTCTGTATACTTTAGTTGTTGTAACCTTAGCTGTGCAAAGCTTTCTGGTTGGATCATGTCCCATTCACTTATTTTTGGTGTTGCTGCCATTGCCAAAGGGGTCTTCTTCATAAAATGCTTTCCCAGGCAAATAGGGTTCAATTACAACCTGAACTTTACCTAACAAATGCAAACAATATAACCTAATTATTACATTACTCCTATTAATCTGAATTTTTTTTAATGTAAAGTCAGGTGGAATATGTTTCTTCTCAATCATATTTTACCTCCCATTTCCCTTTTACTTATTCCAACTCCCTCTGACCAAAAAGCTCATATTGTGAAATAAGAGAGAGAAAAAAAGACTAGGTGAAGGAAAAAAAAAAAAAAAAAAACTGATCAGAATCACATCAACTTGCATCCTCCTCAGACCCTAAGTTCCTTGGGATCAGTAGGACACCAAGGAAAAAAATAGAAGCAATCATAAAGGAATCTAAGCAGAAGGTCCAGGACAGCCTCAGAAGGTAGCATTATACCCCCAAAAGAGTAGAAAGCAGTGAAGCGTTCATTTTGCTGATCATTTTCACCCATGCAGCCACAAAATAAATGCAGATAGAAATTTTTTAAAGTGGAAATGCTTTGTGGTTAGAATAAGGAGGAGAAAGAGATGGTAGAGTGATCCTTACAGCTAGAGACCAAGCGGAGTTACACGTTCTCAAATTCAAATGATAAGATAAAGGAGTAATGACTCCCAAAGACTGTAAAGAAATATTCCAAATAATAAATATCTCATAGTAGATAGTAATTAATAATCATGATCTTCCCTGAATGTGTCACCTCCCCCCTCCCAATGTCCTTGAATCTACCAATAGTTATTGAGCCTTAAAATGTGCCAACAACAGTGATATACAATATTACACAATGTCTCTGCTCTCATTCACATGCCATGGCAAAATATATGCATAAGGGAATTGTTCCCTTTGAGGAAAAATTGTTTCCTCTGAGGAAAAAAAAAAAATGGCAGAGGGAAAATAGAAAACTGATCAATTGTAAAGAATAAATGCTAAGAGAAAACCCAGAACTGTTTATGTTTTACAAAACTTGCAAGATTCAAGCTTCATGAGTACTTTTCAGCCTCAAGATGATTTATAGAAAAATAATGTTAAAAATCCTATGCACTACTATAGTTCTTTAAGATTATTCTGTGCCAGGCACTGTAATAGGCATTGAATATACACTGGTGCCCTTCCTTGTAAAGCCCTCTACTAAGGAAGGCGATACCTGTTTGGCACTGACATCTTGCAACCAAAAGTCCTTTGTTATGACTGTCTTAAAAAAAATTGATCCTGGTGGCACCTGTGGCTCAAAGGGGTGGAGCGCCTGCCCCATGTGCAGGAGGTGGCGGGTTCAAACCTAGCTCTGGCCAGAAACTGCAAAAAAAAAAAATTGATCCAACGCTTGTTTGCACTGCAATTTTCATTCCCATGCTACCATATTTTGTCTTTGTCAAATACTTAAAGAGATTGACCCTACTAAAAAAAAAAAAAAAAAAGTTAAGTCAAACTGTGAATCCACAATATAAATTACTATTTCAAACTCTAATTTTGACTTTTGCCTCATACTAGTAGTGTGCTGAAGTTGTCAGAGGATAATTCTTTTTGCATTTTTCCTGCATTATCAAAGATTTTTAAAGGGTAATGGATGTCTTAATAAAGCTATTAAAAAATAAACATTAGCACTTACATAATCCACTAGAAAGTAACATTATATACAATATGGTACCTTCATTGCTTGAAATGTTTTTGAAACTTCTGTTTCTAGAGCCAATTTACCAGTCACATAAGAATATCATCCTTATTGCTTTAGAGGATATCATCCATGGCATCTTTTTCCAGATTTGATCAACACTGGCTTATCAATTTTTTTTCTCTATTCGATCCTATAATACATCCTAAAGAATCTCATCTAAAAGAACAGAATGACAGACTGGATTCATATGGCCAAATTGAGTTATGAGCCAGAGGATGCTTATAGGGACTTCTTTCCAGTTCAACATATATTTCTTGTTGTACTATATGACAACTATTCTTGTGGGTGGTAAGGAATCAGAAATAGGTGAGATTTATGACTTTTCCTTAGAGAATTTACAAGTCTTTTCTAACTGCTTAAAATAAACTCCACTTGTCTGAGAGACGACAGAAGGTGAGAATTAAAAACCATAACAACAACCATTTGTATTACACATTCAGAATCTACGCTGTCCATTATTCTAAGCTTTTCTCGTTACGAACTTCATTTTGACTCTATATCTATATCTATATCTATATTTTGACTCTATATCTATATCTATATCTATATTTTGACTCCTCAATATCTGTTCTCCACTTAGACCAACAATTTAATACAGATTCACTTCCTAAACTTTGACCTTGGAAAGCCAAACACATGGGACAGGATTGTCAATTATCTTGTCTCAGTACACTAAGACTCCAAATAAGAGATAATTTTCCCCTGTGCCCATTTTCATCTTTAGTGAGATAGGCCAATCAGACATGTCTCTTTGTCTCAAGACAACCCATTAAGAAAAAGCAATCAGATTTGTTTAAGAAGCAGACTGATTGAAGTCAGTATGTTTTATGTTCTGCTGTTTTAGGCATTACTGGCCAATATTCAAATGACCTCAGGCTGAGGACTTCTTAAACAGGAGATAAAATGAAATTAAAAGAATCCCTGCAATTGCCCATAGAAAAACACACATTATATTAACTCTGTTTTCATGTGTTAATCTTGACACTGAAAAATGTATAATATTCAGGTGAAGTTTTTTCCTCATCATTCATCCTTATACTGATGACATCTATTCATAAACCAATGAAAAGCTTCAATTTGTATGGATTCAATCAAATAATTTTTTAGATAATCACTAGTAAACATACTAACGTTATATTTCCTTTTTAAATATGTTACCTAGCTGCTATATTTGAAGAAAAAATATTAACCAAAACTCAAAGGAATTACATATGTGTATAAATTATGCATAGTCTGTGTCTCTAAAGGAAGCTACACATAGCAAGATTATATAAATTGAGTTATTAAAATACACAAAACCCATACAAATTGATGACAAATATATCCAGTAGAAATATAATATGAACTAATTCATGAAAGAGAAAATTCAAATAGCCAACAAACATAGGAAACAATGCTCAAATTTACTTATAGTCTGGAAATGTAAATTAAGTTAAAAATAAAATATCAGTTAAAAATAAAATATCACTATGCCTATTAAACTGGCAAAGAGTAAGAAGAGCTGAAACACTTATTATTGGCATAGATGTGATGTAAAATGGCAACCACATTCATTGCAGTAGAAATTTGAAAGTGAAATCAGTGTGGCAACACTTATTGAGATTAAAAGTCTGCATACTCTGAGAACCAATAACACTACCCCTGAGAATCTATCCTATAGATTTATAGAACAAAAGCAACAGTGAGTTCATATGTACATATGAAGATGATTGCAGCATTACTCACAGTGGCAGAAAATTGGAACAGAGTAAATTCCCACCAAGAAAGGAATGACTAAATAAATTATATACTTACACTATGAATTATGCATCCATTAGAAGATCAAACTTTATCCTAGACAACTTGAAGAAATGGGCATATAATGTGAACACTTTTCAAGCAATGATGACTTTCCAAAATTCTCTGTATATGTGTATATGTGTGTGTGTGTTTATGTGTGAATGTTCTAGTATATATTAAAAAAAATCCATGTTTATGTATATAGTTTGTATTAATATATGAAAACATATGAGTGTAGAAAAGAATAAACACAAGTTATTAACATAACATTACATTTTATAAAGAGAGGGTATAGCTTAACAGTGTGAACAGGAAGTGAATGAAAGAGGAGGGAGATTATAAAATAGAAAAATTATTTTAAGAAAAATTTGATTTATAATAAAAGGTACATATTTTTTCATTTGTGCATTTCTACAAAATTATGTATATGTATGGCGTTATGTATCTAGTAGTGAAATGAAATAATTTTTAAAATTTTAAAAGAGGAAATATAAAAGCAATAAAACCCTAGAAGATATGTAGAAGCATACTTAACTAATCCAGGAAAGGGGAAGAACAAAGTAAAGAAATAAGAATAAAAGAAGGAAAATGATAGATTGTACCACATGAAAATTAATATTAAAATTTACATGTCAAAAATAACTATAAGCATAATTAATAGTAATCAAAAAAGCAGAAAAATCCCATAATTATAACAACAGAATGGCAAACTTTGTAAATAAAATGCTCGTTGCAAAACAATAAGAATTCTACCACTTAGAAAAGTAGACAAAGAGCTTGAATTAATTACAGAAGAAATGTAGTTACCAATAATTATAAAGAAAAACAGTTCAGTCTCAATAGTGAACAAATAATTGCAATCTAAAGTATTAAGAAAAAATTTTAATCTGTTAATTTGACAAAACATTTTAAATAATAAGTAAATGCTATTAAAGGTATAGGGCGGCGGTTTGGCCTTTCAAACACTATTGATGGCATCATTCTCCAAAGCACTTTGACAATTTGTGACAAGGGCCTTAAAAAATGTCCATACCCTTGGACTCAAATAGTTTCATTAATATAATCAACCCTAAATAAAACAGAGAAAACACAATAGTTCATATAAATGAATGGCCATTACACCATGAACTACAGCATGGTGTTTGAGGGATTCACTCTTTAACTTTGATTTTAGACACTTTGATTATAATGTGTTGAGGAGACGTTTTGCATTGTATTTGTTGAGAAATCAATGGGCCTCCTGTGTATGAATGCCTAAATCCCTTGCTAGATTCAGAAAGTTTTCATCTATTATTTTGTTGAATAGGCTTTCTTATCTTTTGTTTCTTTGCTGATAATTCATAAATTATGGTAGTTTTATGTTGTCTCTAATGTCATAAAAATTTTGCTCATTCTATTTTATTCTTTCTTTACATTTTTGTCTGACCAGATTTTTTCAAAAGATCTATCTTCAAATTCCAAGATTCTTTCTTCTGCCTGATCAGGTCTATTATTGAAGATTTCAAAAATATTTGGTATCTCTTTCAATAATTTCTTCATTTCTAGAATTTCTTTTTTTTTTAAGAAAATTTTTGTGGCTTTAATGCATCATGGTTCTTTCTTAAAATATTTACCTCTTTAATAAATTTGTCCTTCATATTCTAAATTGTTTTTCTAAACATTTGTATTTTTGTTTTCAGAAGTCTCTTGTATCTGTTACCAAGTATCTTCAAAATCAATATTTTGACTTTTTTTACTGTGATTTTGTAAGTTTCTCTTTGATTGGAATATTTTGCTGAAAAATTATTGTGTACTTTTGAGGTGTCATGTTTTCTTGGTTTTTCATGTTTCCTGTGTCTTTATGCTGATGTCTGTGCATCTGGTACAATAGTCACTTGCTGGGAACCTGCCTGGCAAAGGTTATTATTAGGGATCCCGCGAGTAGACCATGCATGAAATGGGAAATTAAAGACATGAAATAGTGCGATCAGGAGGGCTGTCCTCAATAGGACTCAGCAATCTCAGCTTTATTGCACAGTTTTTAATACAGTAGCTTGAAGGCATGATCTTCTCATGGTTGCATAATCTGACTAAAAACAGCCTAGGGGCAAATAGCATTCTCAGCAGTTTGTTTAGACTAAGGGGCATGGCTCCAATCTAATCTGGTTCAGAAACCAGCCATAACAAGAAAACCACTGAGGCCAGATTTGCACTCAGTCCTTGACATAAGTGGCGTGAGTACATTTCCTCAAAATGGGGGGCCTTGCCTTCCAGCAGGTCCCAACAGTCACTTTCTTCTACTTTTATATTTACTTCCCTAGAGAAGGACTTTTTCCTGAAGTTGTTATCTATAATGTTTGACTTTGATTCTGGATGTATGCAACTGGGTGTGAGTAGTGTAGTCTTTGATTTCTTTTCTATAAACAGTGTTAGTGTTTGTCTTGGTATGACAGGGTGTAGTTATTAGTGGAAGCTATAGGGAGTTTGTTTTGGAGACTGGGATGTCCCAGTGGGGTGGTGGTAGTGTGCATACCTATCTTTGTTCTCCCTCCAGGCAGTTGTATACTAGAATCTGTATTAGTAGTTACTTCAGTTTCAATTCTTCAGCTTGCTCAACATTGATAACAGCAATAGTGGACCAGGTACGTGGGCAGGATTTTAGACCCTTACAAGCCAATGTGGCATGAACAATGGCACCCCAAGTTTCCCTGGTGTCCCAACCTCAGTCCCTCTGGGTCCCAGAATAACATGTAGATTGCTAGAAGCTAAGTTTAAAAGTGGCACCTTGCTATACCTTCTTAGGTCTCAGAGAGACTATGGGACCCAGCATGAACTCCCTTCCAGGACTAGTTCCACCTCATGGTCTCTCAGAAGCTTCCTATGTTAGTTTAAGGGGTTGGGCAGGCCAAGGGGTTCTTCTGCAGCCAGGATTACCTGATCCTATAGCAGGGATATAAGTGGCTAGAAGTCTCTTACTTACCCTTTCTCCACACTTACTTACCCTTTCTCAGCCAGTTACTCCTGGCTTCTAGTCAATCCCATTTAGAAAGACTGCCTTTCCTCCTTCTCCTTTCCCACTTTTGTTGTCCACTGTAATTTATCTGCTGAATTCCATCATTCTCTCTTAGATAATGTATTCAAAGTGTGACTATTAACATACTACACTACTCTGATTTTTCTAAGTGGAGGAGGCATGCGTGAAATGCTCTCAGTCAGCCACCTTGAATCTGTGTCTTTTTTTCACTGATAAAATTATTTCCCACTTAGTGGCAGCACAATAGTTTTATTTTCTTCAATATTTGTGTCATAAGTTAGTGCACAGCACAAACACTGTAATTCTAACAGTATGTATCCACAAGATGCCAGTGGCACATCTTGTGGCCAAAGTTTGATTCCTCAGAGACCAGCAAATTTCTGGGAGCTTCTCACAGCTTTGCAGTATTACCACAATGCATTCCAGGTCTCCATAAGCTCTGTGTCCTCCCTTCCGGTTGCTATCCCCTTCACTCTACTTCTTTCCTCTTCATCTTTTCTCCACAATTTCAATCCTGAGCAATCGTGTGTGTATGTGCTATTACCTTCAAAGTATTATTTGCCCCTACCTCCTCATTAGCCTTAGCTATGAACTTGAGACATGCTTCAACTTGCCTTACCCTTTGATAAATGTTAATTCCAACAATAGTATCCAAACTTTTCTAGCCCCAGTCCTATCTGTTAAAATCATTTGAGCATACAACTCTATTACATTTATTTTTTAAATGCAGATGCATTACTATTAATAGTCATAAATTACCAAAATATAGAAAATTTTAAAGAATGTGATTCAAAGACATAGGAAAGGGAGTTCTATTATTTTGTTCCTGCCCTCAAATGAATCATTATATTCATACTCAAAGTTATATGTTCCTGCTATGGAAATTACAACTGTAGATCACACTCTCTGTCCCACTATTCATCTCCTTCCCCTGCTGCACATAGAACCACGTTCTGCAATTCCAGAATGCCTTAGACTTGACTCAACTCAGACTATGACAATATTCATAACAGAACTCATTTACATAGTATGAAGAATTAGATCCTACCATGCCCTATTTTTCTTTTAGAAAAACTTGGATTTTCATATATGAAAATTTCATACAGTATGGTATAACTACATTTCTATTATTATTATTGCTATTTGTTCATAATAATTCTTCACTAACATAAGAAAGTCCTAATATTATTGTTACTTAGAAGTTACAAAAATGTACCTCTGCAGATTTTTGAAGACAATCATGACCTGTAGCAAGAAGAGATGTCTTTTCCCATTTCTGTGCAACTCGATTGGCTTCTTCTATCTTCTGCTCACAACTTTTTTGAGAATTAAGCAATGTCATCTCATAAAACTCTTGAATATCTGTAATGAAATGCACAGAGGCATCAAAATGTCATGTGTCACCTCATAAATAGCTTATATATACATATAAAAAATTGCTGGTTAAAAGAACTGCATAAATATGGATCACAAAGTAAAACAATCAGAAAAGAGAAATCCTGAAACTTGCCTTTTTATCTGCATAAGAATGCATATACCCCTGATGAGGTTCATGCCTATAATCCTAGCACTCTGGGAGGCTGAGGAGGTAGATTGCTCGAGCTCAGAGTTAGAGACCAGCCTGAGCAAGAACCGGTCTGTGAAACTAGTATATGATGCCCCATGATCATATCAATGTACACAGCTATGACTTAATAAAATAAATAAATAAATAAATAAATAAGAGCAAGACCCCCTTTCTAAAAACAAACAAACAAACATAGCTGGGCATTGTGGCAAGCACCTGTAGACCCAGCTGCTCAGGAGGCAAGAGGACTGCTTGAACTCAAGAGTTGGAGGTTGCTGTGAACTATAATGCCACAGCACTCTACCCAGGGTGACAAAGTAATACTCTGTCTCAAAGAAAAAAAAAAAAAAAAGAATGCATATAGTAGCTTTCTTTATTCATAATTGGAAAAACATGAAAACTGGAAGCAACCAAGATGTCCTTCAATAAGTGAATAAACTATTGTAAATCTATATAATTGAGTTGTTTGGTGGTGAGGAATAAGCTATCAAGCTATCAAAACATGGATGAATCTTAAATGCATATTGCTAAGTGAAAGAAGACAGTCTGAAGAGGTATATATTGAGGGATTCCACTTACATGGCATCTGGGCAAAATAAAACTAAAGAAAAAGTAAAAAGATCATTGTTTGCCAGAGGTTCCATGAGAGGAAAAGAGGATTGGCTAGGTAAAGCACAGAATGATGAAAATATTCTCTCATGATACTTTAGTAGAGAACACATAATATGAAGCATTTGCCAAAATCCATTGAACTCAGTATCATAAAGATCAAAACTTAATGTCTTCAAAATTTCAAAAAATAATTTAAGAAGTTAACAGGTCCCAAGATGAAATGCACACTATTACAAAATAATGCAACTGCATTCAAAATGTATTAAATAACTTCAATGTACATGGTGGGGGGGAAATGCTGACCTCAGTAATTTTAACAGTAGGAGAGACTATAATACTAAAGACCAAAACAAACAAACAAAAAAAAAAAAAAAAAAAAAAAAACAAAAGCATCATGCTCTAGTTGGTAAATTGATTTACCATGAAGCACATATTGACAGTTTTGATACTACATGTATACTGGAATTGAACAATTTAGTAATTGGATAGTGGATGATGGGAATCAAGTTTCTCACTGCTGGAGTAGGAAGTCATAGTCAAGTAAATGGTGGAAAGATTAGAATGATTCCTATATTAGATTACAGTTGGCGAGCTCACTATAAACTTATGTTCAACTTAACACAGGGTGGCCACAAAGTTGTGTGCAATTTAAAATAGTTGTCTTTTTTCCTATTTAATGTAATTTTTTTATTTCAAAAGTGCAAAATGTAATGACAATACCAGTACCAACATTAATGTAATTTCACCCAGTTTAAGAAATAAAACATTACAGATATAGTTGAAGCTTTTTTCTACCCTTCTTGAATTTCAATCCCCTTTTAAATATGACTTTATAACATGCTACAGTGAATACTTTATTTTTTATTCTAAAATTTGTGTGTTTTTCAAAATAGTTGTCTATTTTTAAATTGCACACAAACTTTATAGCCACCCTGTGCAGACATATGCTTTAGTTATATGCATATATTTCTTTGATCTAGAAGCAATGATACCACAGTAATAATGAGCACACTAGTGCCCAGATTTTGGCCAATATAAGCATTCTCCACCAAGTCATAAAAGGTACTACATAAACACTGTGGTATTAGATTAGAATTGGAAATAGCTGTATGAATGCAAAGTTTTTAAGAGATATAGGATGGAAAGATAGATTAAAATACAGATAAAAATAGAAATAAATGTATATGTGGACATTTCCTAGCTCTGTTTCATAATCTGTATGCTGAGAAAGTCTAGAAGCAAGGACACCCCAATAGCAATAAGCACACCTAAAGCTTCTGATTTCTAACATCATTTTTCCAATAAAAGGAACCAGGCCTTCTTAGAGAAATGATTGATTCAAGGACTGAGACAGAAGACATAACAAAATGAGCCTGGAGCATCTTATAACACCAGTAAGTAAGGACGTTTTTAGAAGTGATGAGTATGCTCACTATCTTGATTGTGCTAATAGTGTAAACACAGGTCCAAACATATTAAATTATGCATTTCACCCATGTGTACTTTATTATGTGTCAGTTATACCTCAATTAAAAAAGCAAAAAGACAAGGCACAGATTGAAAGCATATAATTTCTCAACATATAGATGAAGGAACAGTACCCAGACATGGAAAGAACTACAAATCAAAAAGGAAAAGACATACAAACAAACAGTGGTAAAAGGTATGAATAGGCATGTCATAAGAAAGGAAACATATATTACATAAAAACCTGGGGAAATAATCTCAACCTCAGTAATGATAATAAATACAAACTAAGATCATATTCAAATACCAAAATTATTCCCCCAAATAATGAAGTTTGGCAATACAAGGGTTAAAAAAAGAAAAATGTATCATGGTTGCCTTTGTTTATTTGTCTTTTCTGAACCAAATAAATGCTCATATCTAATTTCCTTATACTGTATCCATATCCCATATACTCTGTCTTCTACAAAATAAAGTTATCATTTCACCAATCCATTTGAGTCTAGGACAACTAGATACCAAAGCACAGAAGTAGAATTTTCAATAAAGGCTGTATCAGTGATAAGCGTCCTATCTTAAGCTTGCAGTTACACAGGTTTAAGGATATTGCCTGATACTAGAGGAATAGTCAAATATCAGGAATGGGCTAAAGTTGAAAATAAAATATAAGTTAAATTTCACATCCAAGAATAGTGTGAGGGCAAGGTCACAGATAAATGCAAACAACATAGCAAGTGAGGAAACAGAAGAAGCAAAGCAGGGATGAGTGAAAACCCAGAGTCCAAGGACTAATTCAAGTCAGAACTCAACAGATTACTAAGACCTCATTCAGAGAATGAGGAAATTCTTATATCCTAAAGCTCAAGCAAATTTCCAGAATATTGTGATACAACTGGAGTTGTTCTGTGCCTAGACAAACCAAAAACTTGAAGAAAAAAGGAAGAAAGAAATTGAGGGAGGGAAAGCAGAAAAAGTATATTAGGAAGGAAATCTGGTATTCGAACTACTTCCCTCTACTAAAAGGAGTGAAGAATACACATTCCAAGATTACAGCAAGGAAATCAGAAGATTAGTCTGGGTCATCTCTTTGTAAAAGAAAGTAATGAAGTGCTCCGAAATCATGCTATCATATCAAAAGGACATGTCAGCCAGTTTGAAGGAGCTCCTACTGACCAAATCTAGAACAATATAAGCATTAAAAATAAATTAATAATAGTAATAGATTATAACCTATTTAATAAAATGAGGATTCATTAGTCCATCCTGATAGAAATAAATGAGTGATTGAATTGAGAAAAGGAAACCTCTTTCTTAGAGTAGAATTCCAACTAATAAATGTATAAGAAATACCAGAATTACAAAATCATCAATAGATACTGCAACTAGTGGTAAAAATTTGGCAAGGAACATGACATCATGTAGTCTCATAATTATCTCTCAGGAATTTGGAGCAAAGTGGCCCTGGGAAGCTCCTATTTACTATACTGAGAAGGACACGGCATCGCTTCTATAATACTCCTACCAAAAATGTATAAACTAAATCTAATCACAAGGAAACATCTGAAATCATAAATTACAGGACATTCTTCAAATACTTTGTTTGTAATCATCAAAAATGTCAAGGTTAAGAAAGGCTAATGAATTACTGCAGGTTAAGAGAGTCTGAAGAGGCATGACAATTAAATGTAATGTGTGATTCAAGATAGATCCTAGACCAGGGAAATATAACTATAAATGATATTATGTATATAACTACTGCAATTGAATATGGACTGTGCATTAGGAAAGACTATACCAATGCTAAATTTCTTGGTTTTGATAATTGTACTATTTATGTAAGAGAATATTCTTGTTTTAGAGAATATATATTATTTAGTGATTAAAGGGGCCTGACGTCCACAACTCACTTTCCAATAGCTCATTAATATGCATACATGTGCATATTTGTATATGTGTATGTCTGTATAGATATAGAAAGAAAGAGACATGAATAAATAGAAAATGTTAAGATAAGCAGACAAAATAAACGATTGGTGCATCTGGGTAAAGTGAATATATGAGGTCTGACAATGAAGTTCATGAACTTGCCACTATGTGCTTATGTTGGCAGCACCATACAAACAGCTTGGTAAGGGTTCATAACCTTTGTAAATCAGTGTCTCACAGCTATGTTTGTGTTGACATATAGCAGTGTCTCACTGACTGGCATTCATTATTGTTGTGTGTTTTTGTGTGCCATTGTGAGAATGTTGTAGCTTGAATTAGAGCAACAAACAAATATTTGTAAATTTCTTAATAATTGAACTTGGCAAGAGTGGAAATGAAATCAGGGACATATTAGTCCAAGTTTGGGGGATTAATGCCATGAAGAAAATGGCAACATACAAAAGGATTAAATGTTTTTCTCAGGGGAGAGAAAGCCTAACTGACGAAAAGAGGTCAGGGCTGCCAGTAATAAGCAGAATTGATGAAAACATTGCAAAACTGTGTCAAATTTATCAACTGACTGTGAGAAGCATAGCAATCTAAATAAACATGAATAGATAAAGTTAAGAAAATCTTAACTGAAAATCTCAGCATGAGAAAGGTGTGTGCAAAAATGATCCCAAAGGAGCTCACCAATAAACAAAATCAAAGTTTGCCAAGACGTTTTGGAGAGGCAAGATGATGTTTTGGACCATGTTATCACTGGTAATGAAACATGGTTGTACCAATACTACCCTCAAACAAAGCATCAAAGTGCACATCGGAATTCAGCCAATTCTCTACAACCAAAATGCTCCGTCAGTCAAAATTAAGAGTCAAAATAATGTTGCTAACCTTTTCTGGTATCATAGAGATTGTTCATTATGAATTTGTACCAACTGGATAGTTAACCAAGTTCACTATTTAGAAGTGCTGAAAAGGTAGCATGAAAAGTTAAATGAAAATAACCTCAACCTTTTGCCAACAACTTATGGCTCTTACATTATGGCAATGTACCAGCTCACTTGGCACTGTCTGTAAGTGAGTTTTTAAAAAGTAAACAAGTAACTGTTTTGAAATACCCTTCATACTCACTTAATCTGGCCCCAATGACCTTTTTCTCTACCCAAAGATAGAGGAAGTATCAAAAGGAAGACATTTTGATGACAATCAGGATATCAAGGGCAGTATAATGACAGCTCCGATGGCCATTCCAGAAAAAGAGTTCCAAAATTGCTTTGAAGGGTGAACTAGGCTCTGGTATCAACACATAGCTTCCTAAGTGGAGTACTTCAAAGATGGCTGTAGTGATATTCAGCAAGAGGTATGTCGCACTTTTTCTAAGATAAATTCATGAACTTAATTGTCAGACCTCACACAGAAGTTACTTTAACTATTCTTGTAACTTTTCCTATAGATTTGAAATTATATTGAATTTCAAATAGACTTTAAAAATGGTAAGGTTTAGACGGTATTAGGAATAAGTATGGAATTGAAAATCTCCAGTAACATTTGTAAGAAAAATTCAGAGGAAAGAGACTCAAAGAGGAATAAAGCATAAAGTGTAGAATATTACAGAAAAACCGTAGCACCTAAGTGAGGCAGGATAATGATCTGGAAATGAAAGCACAAGCTTTGGAGTCCTACGGGCCCTGGCTCTCCTACTTATTAAATGTGTGACAATTAGCAAGTTATTTAACTTCTCTAAGTCTCATTTTCTTCACCTGTGAAATTGAAAATTGTAAGTGTTCCACATAATTGTATAGTTATCTAGAACATATTCAGTAAATCCTAGCTAGTATTCTTTGATACAATCATCTTTGAACAATACTGTGTTCACTGGATGTCTCATTAAATGTTGGATACCTGAACACGGAATATGCTTAGCCAGAAGTAATTTCTTCCAAAAGAGGTAAAAGTGCATACACTTGAAACAATAAAGCAGAATTAAAACTTGAGGCGGCAGAAAATTGTTATTTACAAGTTTTTTTAAAGCTGATTGAAATGGAAATTTTAATAGAAATGCAGTAAGATGTGCACAGAGCAACACAATAATTTTTGTGCCTCAACTAAGGTCTTTAAAAATTCAACCTGTAAAATGAATTCTAATTCAAAATATCTCTTTGATGAATAAATGTGATACTTCAAGTTGCTCAAAAAGCAGGCACTAAATAAATTCATGATACTGTTCATGCAAATTAGTTACCTTTTATCTTATACTGCAAAACCACCACCAGGTGTGTCTTATTCTAAATCTAGGAGATAATTAACTTTCAGTTTTACATCAATCATCCAAGTTATAGGAATGTTATGAGTCCATTTTATTCTACAAATATTTACCATGTAAATTCTACAAATCTTGGGAAGATAAGTAACTATTTATCTGGTTTTAAATTCTGTTTTCTCTCATATGCCCTCTACTAAAATTCCAAATATCTTCCAGTCATTGATTAAGTATTGATATCGCTCATTGAAGAAAAGAAAGCAAAAGGAAACTAACATTTTCTATTTACCCACTGTATCTTAGTTATACTCTGAAAATGTCACTTATTTTACTTAATTCTTTCAATCACCTCATGAGACTAGGACTTGCTGAAGGTCACCAGGCTAGATAGTTGCGAGGCTAGTATTAGATAGAATCCACATTTGACACTAATACCTACCCCCTTTACTACAATATGCTGCAATAATGTGAATAATGGAAAACATTCCGGGGTTTAACTGAATGATATCAGAGTTAAAACAAGCATATTTAATTATCAAACATATGACTAGAATATCATTTAGAAAATTCTTCAGATCACCAGATGTAAAGAAAATCAAACCTAAGGAACTCTTTCAAAAAACTTTCCAAGGGCTTTTACCAGGAATATTTTAACTAATCTCAACTGCACAGTGCTTAGCTGATGCTATTTCATTTCTCTCTCCATTAGCAAAATCTCAAATAGAAAGAGAATGTGGACTCCGGGGACCTTATCTTCCTAGCTGATGAATGCCAAGGGAAGGCAAGGATTCTTCTGCATATAAGAGGTAGCTACAGACTGTCAGTACAGTGAAGCTTAGAAACAGTTAAATGTTAAAAAGTTGCTATAGATGACTTTGCTGGCTTCTCAGATTTGCTGTGAACAATAAATATTAGTCATGCAGAAATATTATAACAATTTTTTCCAGAAAAAAAATGAGCTAACTTTAACATAAAGTAATCAGCAGAAGAGAAAAAGATGGCAAGATAGTGATGAAATGAGAAACCAGATTTTGAGAAAAACTTTACCATCAGGCACATAAATATAGATTTACTAAATATTTTGTTTAATGGAGATTGTATATAATTTTATAGTCAGTCCATTTGAGCCACTTATCTGAGGCCAGAATAACATTCAGTCTACAGGGAGATGTCATCCATAGTGACATGTGTTAAATAGAAAAAAACCTCCAAAATTAGAGAGTGAAAGTATGGCAATAGAGAAAACTAAAGTGAATTGTGTACTAGTAGACTGGAACTGCAAAAATACGGTGTCCCTCTTATCTCCTCAAATCTAGTATAGAGTGACTCCCAAATTTCCAAACTGGCAATATTTTTTGTTTCAGCTTTCATTTTGTTTCACTTTGTTCTTTCTTCTTTTTTCTTATTTTGGACCCACATTCTGAATCATAAGACTGTATAGACCACTACTTTTAAACATCAAGGGCTTAGACCCTTGTTATATACACCATGAGATGAAGGGTGTTTCTTTGGCAAATTAAAATGTTTAACATCAACCACCACTTGAGAAAAGTATCATACTCTACCATGCCTAAAGGTTTGACTTAAATAGAAGCCTGTAATCATTTCACTTGAAATTGGTCCAAGAAGTAACAGCTAATGGCTAATCTCAAAAATAAGAATTCTTATAAACACTGGTGTTCTAATTACCTGAAAGACCTATTTTAGATTGTATAATAGAAATTATTGAAAATATAATCCTATAAAATGTATAACAAAATTTTACTATAATTATAGTATAATTTTAATCATATATAATTGTACATAAATGATGTGATCATTATTTATTATAATGCATGAATTATATTAATTACATAGTTAATTATCATACGCATGTCATTATAGTTCAGGTATAATCATACCCACTATATTATAATAAGCTTATGATTTATTGTGCTAGGAAACCTTGCTACCTAACAGATACAAAATACACTATCTGAGTGATGGGCACACTTACAACTTTGACTCAAACTGAAAAAAAAGCAATCCAGGTACCAAAACACTTGTGTCCCCATAATATTCTGAAATAAAAATATGTAAATAAATAAAATATACAACTTACATAAAGCTTTTAAAAATCTGAAGTGTTTCAAATTCTGAATCAATTAATTATTGCTATTGTTGGAAATATCTTGTATTCTTCAGAAATTTTTTTGGTAGCTTAATTGTAGATCTTCACGTTTTTGTAAAATACCTCCTTAAGTATTTTCTAACAGTGAAATAAAGTATACTACCTTTTGTTCTCAGGCATAAGCAGAAAGTTGGCTTATAGATAGATGGCTTTTATGACATAAGAACTATCTGATCCATTGCAAACCTTAAATATGACAGGAAGCTTTGTACCTCTCTCTTATATGACCTAATATTGTACAATAATCTTGAAATTGGGGGAAAGACACATCAGACCCCAGAATCAAACCAGAAGATTATTTTGCCTATTTCCAGACAAAGAAAACTCAATGCTGATAGTTCCACTAACAATCTCTGGAAAATAGTAATGTTTGCTCTTACTGTATTGAAAAATACAAAATATGACTTCCTCCTCATATTTTCTTTTCTCTTTTAATTCCCTTCCTCTTGTTGCCTTCCCTTTCATTCCCTTTCTGAACAATTTAGTCATTTGATAAAATAGAACAAGGTCTATTCTGGTAGGGAAGGAGGTTGGAGAAAATATAATAGCTGCTGTGGCCTATAGCAGAGTGTCAGAGCCTCATGAAGGTGAAGGGGTATTCATTTATGGAGGCAGTGCACAGAAGAGTTACAGAGCCTGACAGGGTAAAGAAGAAATCCTTGAAGAGAGATAGCCTAATGTGATAAAAATCAAGACATTTTTAACTACTAAATTCTGCTATTTAGTTTTTATTTACTTTTGTTAACAAAAGGATAAAATTAATTTTCTCTTCTTGACCAGATGAGCATCAAGTATACCTTCTAAGTATGTACTGGTCAGTTTCCAGGACTTAATAAAATGATATACAAACTAGTTTGCTCATGGTTTTCAAAAATAATGTTTTCGTAGAGAGTTGAAATCAATCCCTTTTGTCAAAGAAAATAGTAGTTATATGTATCCTCAATGAATCCCCAACAATTAAAAAAAGAAAGAAAGAAAATTATAGAAAAACTTAATCATTAAGACTAAAAATAAGCAAACAGATTATTTCCGTGTGTTTTCATTTATTTGTCTCTCTTCTTCCTATTACAATGGAGGCTCCATGAGGGCAAGGGCCTTGCTGGTTATACTCACTTCTATATTACCAGAGCCTAAAATAGTACCTGGAATTGTACATTCTTAGTAATTGAATGACCATGTATTATGCTAAGCATTAGTGGGTAGACTCAGGAATTAAAAAGTGAATATTACATGGTTTCTGTTTTTGAGAAGTTTACAATCTAATGAGAAACATAGACTAATTCTCAAGCAACTATATCTCTGTTTTTCAAACTTGAATATAGTTATAGTTTTACAGTAAGTATAGTTATATACTTACTGTAAAAGAAAAAAATTGAAGTAGAAAACAATCTCATGTTAGCAATTGCAGCACCTTTTAAGAATATATAAACATGAAACTATGTATAAACTATGCTTCTAGCTCCTATTCAACCAAAACTAAAACAAACTTAAAAATTGAATAAGTAAAACTATAAAACCAATAAATGTCAAATTAACATTAATCTAATGTTATGAATGATAATGTTTTGCTGAAACTAAGCTGCTATTTCCCATTTAAAGGTTGTGATTGTGTTAACCGCACTTTGATGTCTCTTGGCTTTTGGTTGGTGTAAAGCAGTGATTACAAATCAAGTCCACCCGTGTTCTCTTCAAAATAACTTGTGATATTTAAAAAGTACCAATTGTTTACCATGAAACTATAAACACAAATACAAGTGCTGGCCTTCCAGGAAAACTGCAGCAGTGTTCAATTATAAAATGGTTATCCAGAGGATATGACATAAGCTTTAGATTTATCATATTGTATAAAGGGAAAACACAAACATCTTTTTGATGTCATAGAAAATGTGCAGACCTTGGCATATATTAACTCTTCCCATAGACTAGTGCCTTTATTTTCATATGATCTTGCATCCCAAGTAAGAAACATAGAAAAGAAAATACACAGGAGAATTGGACAAACCTGAAATTGAGTCCTATTTCTGCTGCATACTCGCTGTGTGACTTTGGACATGTTATTTAACTTCTATGAGATTCAATAGAATACAGAACATAGAAAATACACATGATACCCATCTTCTAGAATTATCATATGATTAAATTAAATCATTGCAAATGATGCCTGAAACAAAATAGAAGTTCATTAAATGTGTGATTACTTCATCCTCTCCTAGTTCTAACCTCTTCTGGAGGTCTATCCTGTGCCATCACTATTCATGATAGATTTATTTCACAAATATTTATCGAGCACTTTCTTTGTCCTCACTGCTCTGTGTACTATGAACATGACAAAGCTCAAGCTCCCTGCTGTCATAGAACTTACATGCTACAAAATGCCTAACCCAAGTAGGAACAATGGAGATAAACATTTGAAATGGATATTAGAAAAATATGGCTGCCAAACAAACCTAGTCTCAGACTCTGGACTTTGAGATTAACTTCAACTTGTCTGGATATACTTGTTGCTGCCAGGTCAATGGGTCTGAAAAGCCTTCCCAACCCTTCAGGAACTCTTGAGTTGAGGCTTGGCCCCAGGCAGGTCAATAACTGAAACATTTTCATTGTTACCTGGAAAACTGAAAACTCCTTAGTTGTAAATCCTATTAGCAAAGAAATGTTTTATGCTAATAAAGTCGTGAATTTGGAAATTGATGGAAAAGTGAATACAATGTCAAGAAGAAAGGCAGAGACTGCAAGGCTACAAAGTATTACAAGAAATGAGCAAAAATGTAACAGAACAAACAACTGTAGTTAAAGACAACTTGGCCATCCACACGACATAATGAAAGAAAAGACTCCAGGACACCAGGCATGTGCTCCACAGTGTGGCTGTAATCTGTCAGAATGACCCCACCAAAAATGAAACAGAAAAAAAAAACTGGAGGAGAAACTAAAAATACAGAAAACAGAAATCTAAAAAATAGAAGAAAGACTTGAGATAAGTAATAAAAGATTCTTAGAGCAATATTTTTTTAAAATGGTTTGATATGCTATAAAAAAAAATGAAGAAAAAGGGAGAAAGAATCAAAATTGCTGCCCAAATTCTAAGCATGTGAGCTATAAAAAAATGAAGAAAAAGAGAAAGAATCAAAATTGCTGCCCAAATTCTAAGCATGTGAAGAAATTCCTTTCAGTTAGTATAGAATTTAATTATAAAGATAACTACTTTATATGGAAATAGTTTTTCTAGCATTTTTTAGCAGAGTTTGGCTAGCTGACAGCAGAGAGGGCCAAATTCCTGATGAGGTAATTTTTTGCAAATCACGATTATCCCTTTCCTCAGATTCACAGAAATGTTGAATCACCCCATAGTATAAAATAAACTCCAAATGTGGGCGGCACCTGTGGCTCAGTGAGTAGGGCACTGTCCCCATATACCAAGGGTGGTGGGTTCAAACCCAGCCCCGGCCAAACTGCAACAAAAAAAATAGCCAGGCATTGTGGCAGGTACCTATAGTCCCAGCTGCTCTGGAGAATCAGCTTGCTCTGAGGCAAGAGAATCACCTAAGCCCAAGAGCTGGAGGTTGCTGTGAGCTGTGACGCCATAGCACTCTACCGAGGGTGATGAAAGGAGACTCTGTCTCAAATAAATAAATTAATAAATAAATAAATTCCAGGGGGCTGGCTGGGCGTTGTGGTGGGCACCTATAGTCCCAGCTACTCAGGAACCTGAGGCAAGAGAATCGCTTAAGCCCAAGAGTTGGAGGTTGCTGTGAGCTGTGATGCCAGAGCACTCTACCAAGGGTGACAAAGTGACACTTAGTCTCTTAAAAAAAAAAAAAAAAAAAAAAAAAAAAAAAACACAAATGTTAACAGTGACCACTTGGGGATATAAATAAAGTGGTTATTTTTTTTAAAAAAACCTTTATTTCCTTTTAAAAAAACCAAAAACACAATTCATTTTTTTATAGCTCACATGCTTAGAATTTGGGCAGCAATTTTGATTCTTTCTCCCTTTTTCTTCATTTTTATTTATAGCATATCAAACCATTTTAAAAAAATATTGCTCTAAGAATCTTTTATTACTTATCTC
>CAUYPK010065200.1:0-14609 GCA_963574355.1 Loris lydekkerianus
TTGGGTCTTTTCCTGGTTTGGGGATCAGGGTGATGTTTGCTTCATAGAACGTGTTGGGTAGTCTTCCTTCTTTTTCTACCTTTTGGAACAGGTTGAGTAATATAGGTACTAATTCCTCTTTAAAGGTTTGGTAGAATTCTGACGTGAAGCCATCTGGTCCCGGGATTTTCTTTTTAGGGAGGTTTTGTATGGTTGATGCTATTTCAGAAGTTGATATGGGCCTGTTCAACATTTCCACTTGATTCTGGCTAAGTCTTGGAAGGTGACGTGCTGGAAAAAAAGGATTTTAGAATAAGTTTTAGGATGAGATATTTATCTAAATACAACCTGATTAATCTATGTTCATGATCTCAAAAACCACCTGAAACTAGAGCAGATGTTTACTCTTATAGCTCCTTAATACCCAGTGGCTAAATTCCCCTAAAACCATAGGAATAAACCCTCTGGGTTAGTGCTAATACAGTGGCCACTAGCCACATGAAACTGTTGAATATTTGAAACATGAGTAGCCTGCATAGAGATGTGCTGCAAGTGTAAAATACAAGATTTCAAAGACCTACTATTAAACAATAAAGTAAAACATCTCAAAATATCTCATTAATAATGTTTTACATTGATTACAGATTGAATAATAGTTTGGCTATATTGTGCTAAATGAAAATATTACAAAATTACTTTACCTATTTCTTTTCTACTTTTCTTCACATAAATACTAGAAAATTTTAATTGTCTTGTGGGTTTACCATTATATTTCCAATGAACAGCTATGTTCAAGATCAAAGAATCTGACTCTGGCATCATATTGCTATGCTTTTTAAAAATTTTAATTTATTTATTTGTCTATTTATTTATTTAGAAACAAGGTCTTGCTCTGTCACCCAGGCTGAAGTTTCATGACACAATCATAGCTCACTGCAGCCTCCAACTCCTGGGCTCAAGCTATCCTCTCACCTTAGCCTCCTGAGTAGCTGGGGCTATGGGCATGCATCACCAGACCCAGCTATATTTTTAAATTTTTGTTGTAGAGATGGGTCTTGCTATGTTGCCAAGGCTTGTCTCAAATTCCTGGCCTCAAAAAATCTTCCCACCTCAGCTTCCTAAAGTGCTGGGATTTCAGCAGTGAGCCACCCTGCTTAGCCCCATATTGCCTGAATTTTCTCACATATTAGCTGGGTGTCCTTGGGAAAATTACTGACCTTCTCTATGCCTGAAGTTTCCTCATCTTAAATGGCAATAAGAACTCTACCTCTGAGGTTTCTGGGAGGATGAAATAAGAGTATGTGTGTAAACTGCTCCCCTGTGTGCTTGTGAAGCAGTGAAAGCTCAGTAAAGGTTTGGAATTTTTAAGCTTTCAAGAGTAGCTTAGACACTGATTTTCCTCCTACTATAAAATTTTCAGTAGTTTCCCTTTGCCCACAAGCCTCTATGCAACTCAGCATGGCTAAAAAGAGAAACCGACAGAAGCTGGCCCCAGCCCAGCTCTCCAGCCTCCCATTCTACTATGGCCCACCTTGAAGTTACCCTCCTTCACTCCACTATAGCATCCTCAGCCCAGCTTGTTCTCAGTTGCTTTTGCAGTTTTGACCTTGTTAGCACTTGCTCACAGGTCTCCATCTTCTTTCTCTCCCTGCAAAACTCCTTCCAACATCTGGTGGGAGGAGGGTCATTTCCTTTGAAAAGCTCCTCCTGGTTCTTAGTTTCCTATATCAGTACTGAAGAGTTACACACTGTTCAAATGTAACCTGCACATACTATATCTATTATTGTAAATGTCAAACAATATTCTAGATCAGGGATTCTCAAACTTTTTAAACAGGGGGCCAGTTCACTGTCCCTCAGACCGTTGGAGGGCCGGACTACAGTTTAAAAAAAAAAAACAACCATGAACAAATTCCTATGCACACTGCATATATCTTATTTTGAAGTAAAAAAACAAAACGGGAACAAATACAATCACACTGCCTCATGTGGCCCGCGGGCCGAAATTTGAGGACCCCTGTTCAAGATAAAGGTTCACCTATCAATCTCCCTCACTGGAGCATGATGTTCTTGGGGGTAACATTATTATTTTGCATCTGCCCTATGCCGAGAACAAATCTTGGTTGACAATAAATACACAATAAAGATTGGCTGAACTCTTTATGCAATCATTAGCTTGTCTCTTGGTGGAGTAATTCTCTGCTAGTATGATTTGTGGATTCCTGAAATTCCCTCTGTCTCCTAACATATCTCATTTCGCTCATTTCCCAACTATCACACTTCTTGGTGACTAATCTTAATCAATGCAACTTGAATAGAAGGGTCGTGTTACCTGCAGTCCCAGGAAATTAAGAGCAGATTACCTATTCGATCCTCTCATTCATAGGTCCACACAGCTAGAAGCAAAGGAGTTCAAGATGTCAGAGTTACAAAATAAAACTCAACAGTCCTTGAGTTGGCACTTGGAATAAAAAGAGGCAGGAGAAGCCCCACAATCCACACCAGACTGTGTTCTAAATGAGGTATCTTTCTTTTCTATGCCAAGCCACTGAAATGTGGAGGTTTGTTACTACAGCAGTGCTTTGCATATCCTACCTAATAAACAACGGTAAATATAATTATAGTTTTTCCCCATGACATTCTCTTTTAATTGCCACTGCTCCTGGGAAGAGGAGTAACACATGAAACTAATCCAACCTGATAATCACAGATTTTTTTCCTTCCCAGAGAAATCTAAGGAACAGAAGAGTCTTAGAATTTAAGGGGGCTAAAAAGAAGATCTCTCAGGGGAGAGGGTTGCAAAGAGGGAATGGGATGGCAGGTTGGGGTTGTAGAACATCAGAGACAATCTTCACCTACTTTGATACTTTAAAGTAATACCAAAGGAAAATAAAGCATAAACCAAAAAGAATTAATATGTATATACCAGGCTTACTCAGACATATGGTGCTACTTCGTTCTATTTTACTCCATGCTAGATAAAACTGAGCAACTGTATAAATAGAGATGACTAGAGCCTTTACATCTAATAGCAGAACTCACTTTTATTTCTTTTTCTTTTTTCTTTTTTTTTTTTTTTTTGACTTCTTGATAAAGCTAAAGGATAAAGTCTTTTTTAGAAAGCATTTATTTTATATCTTTTAGGCTGTTCTACTCTAAAATGTCATCAATATTCTTTAAGGTATCAAAACTAATTTTAGCAAAAAGCCCCAGGAGTTGACTGTTGCTGGTCTGATAATGGATATCAATTTTTCAAACTGAAAACAACTAAGAGCCTCTTTAAAAACCCATAAACCAAGCAGACTTTCCTCCTCAAACAATGGGCTTTACGCTTTTATCACTTCTCACAGTTGTATCTCTTGATATTAGCTATAAGGGTTATATCTGAACTGTGGCAATGATATAATCCCTTTCATCTGGGACTTCTCACATGCCTCAATTCATGTGATCTACTAGCTAGAGGAGACTGTAACAACAACCAAGTCAAAGTTCAAATTTCGATTCCAACAAGCCATATTGACATATATATGTGCATATACACACATATATATGTATTTACCAGCTATCTTCATTTTCTGTGTTGTTCTGCTATATAAAAACTCTTTTCTCAACATTACTGTGTAGTAACAAATTTGGCCTTGCCCAAAGAAGTCTGGGCTTTTCCTTGTTTCTGAGAGGTAATATCTGGGCCCTTGTGTTATTATGTCTGATAGGAGTGCCTTTGTTTGTCTGGCACCTTGAATCACACTGGATAGTTTTAACAAAGTAACTTAGGATAAGGCATGGTCACAACTGTAGTCTTAAGGTGGGGCTACCTATGCCAGAAAGGCCAGCAATGTGAAGCTTTGGGTTTATGGTATCAATTGACTCAGAGACTGAGATATCCATGTGGGAAATCACCCAATCAACAATGCCTACAAAATGTAGACCCAATAAAAACCCTGAACACTGAGGCTTGGTTGAGCTTCCTTGGTTGGAAATACTTGAGGTATACTGTCACACATTGATACTTAGAGAGTAATGTGTCCTAACTCCTCATGGAGAGGACAATGGAAGCTTTATGTTTGGGACTCAGCCCTATGTACTTTTTCCCTTGGCTGATTTTAATCTGAATTATTTCCCTGGATAAGCTATAACTGTGAGTCTGATAGCTTTTAGTGAATTCTATGAGTTCTTTTAGTAAATAATCAAAACTGAGGAGTGTGGCCGGGTGTGGTGACTCATGCCCATAATCCTAGCACTCTGGGAAACTGAGTCAGGTAGATCGCTTGAGCTCAGGAGTTTGAGACAAGCCTAAACAAGAGGGAGATCCTGTCTTTACTATAAATAAAAAAATTAGCCGAGTATTGTGGTAGGTGCTTATAGTTCCAGCAACTGAGCAGGTTGAGACAAAATGGTCACTTAAGCCCAAGAGTTTGAGGGTTTTGTGAGCTATGACATCATGGCAGTTGGCCCAGGATGAAAGAGTGAGACTCTGTCTCAAAAAATAAAAATTAATATTAAAAATTAAATTAAATTAAAATACTGAGGAGTGTTTTGGGGAATTCACCAAACTTGCAGTTGGTGTCAGAAGTAATTTCATAGTTTGTCCTAAACTCTTCACAATGGAAAAAGGTAATTGGCAAAGGATTTGGAGGCAGCATAATCTAGGTTCAAGGGCAGACTCTGTGATTTACCAGCTGTGTGAACATGGACAATTTATTTACTCTCTTTGTGCTTCAATATCTTCATTTGTGAAATGAAAATAATTCCATCTATATGCAAAAGGATTACTGAAAAAATTAAATAAGATAATATATGAATTGCTAAAAATTGTATTGTTTGCATAAATGTTAAGTATATAGATGTTTCCTTTGAAATTTATTCCATGTGAAAACATGTTCCCAAGAGTCTAATTTGCCACTACACCAAAATTGGTTTTTCCTAAACGCAATTTTTTCAAATTATTAGTGTCACTGACAATATCTATAATCTCATCTTATTTCCAACTCATAATACACTTAGAATAAAATAATACTAATCACATACTACAATCATAGGGTACAAAACCCCAGATATGTTCTAGTAAAATTGAATATTCAGAATGCAGACATTAGAGGGGAAACCACAAAGGTGTTAGTAGTAACACCTTAAACTCACGTAGTCCTCTCTAGATTTAAAATCTTTTCCAATATACATGTTTTTCCTGTCCCAATAATTTCCTAAATTTGCTGGAATATTTACTATTACCTCAGTTTGCAGCAACCTACAATTGACAAGGTATATATGGACCAAAGTTTCCTTTATTAATTGAACAAACAATTGGGCAATAAATGTCTCTTATACAATGCACTATTGTAGTTGCACTATTTTACAGTGATAGGCACACAAAATCTTTGCTCTCACGAAACTTACATTTAAGGATCTTGGCTTTGTAAGTTTTCCATGTAGATACCATGGAAGCGTCCAAGACAGAACTTGAATGTGGCTTCTCTGAAAACTAATTTAGTACATTTTCTTTTCTATCATTCAGCTTTAATGTGTAGTAAAAATAAAGTTTACCTCCCACACACTAGTCAGATCATATCTTTCATTTGTAGTTTAACTTACAAAATGTAAGAATGTCTTCTAGGATGATTTCTGAATATAAGCAAATAAGTAAAAGTGAATACTTTACAAATCACATTATATGGTAAATTTTAAAAATATAGATTTTGAAACTAAGGAAAATACCTATTGTTTATAGTCATGTATTAGTGTGTGTGTGTGTGTGTGTGTGTGTATAGATAACCTTCCAGAATTAGAAAGTTGGTAAAAGGGGAAAAAAGGAAAAAGAAAAATAAATATGAAGTTACTGCTCATTTGGAACTAAGTTAGGAACTTGGGAATTTGTGATATTAAACTATTCATTAATTTGTCACATGGCATCATGTGAGGCTTTGTGGGATATAGAGATAATTAAGAAAATTAAGATCTCTGACATGAATAACAGTATAGTCTAGCCAACAGTGTATACTTTTCCATATTATATATTCTTTACCTTTTCTAAAAAGAGATTTGGTGACTTCAACATATAGCAAAGTGAATAAGTATTAATTCACCCATTCAACAATTATTTATGGAGCATCTATTATGTACCAAGAATGATGATGGGTACTAGGAACACAATAGTATATGAGTCAAGAGCATCCTCTACCTTTCTGTGTCTCACAACATAAGCTGGTAAGATAGAAAATGCCCTCCAAAGGGACAAAGAGCGCAGGAGTGAAGCAGATGAATGAGTTGGGGGCTGGAAAGAGATAGATGTGGTGGACAGCAGAAATTGTGAGGTCTATGGCCTTTGTTCCAAGGGAATTAGTAGGTTTTAAAGAATGGAAGGTATGACCATATTTGTGGTTATGTAATTGGAGAATGGTGACTGTACTGATCAAAAATTCAGGGAGGGGACAAATTAAGAGGCCATGACAGTGGTCCCAGTCACAAAAAAATACCATGGTCTGAGCCTGGGTAATTCTATGTATGGAGAGAAGACAAACTTAAGAGACATGTAAGCAGAAAAATACACAGGACTTGAAAATTAATAGGATATAAATCATGGCCAGTACAGTTATGTAGGTCGTAGCTCATTTAGCAAGATATAAAACACTGGGAGAGAAATGTTTGTGCATTCAAATTGATAACTTGGATTTAGATTTAAATTTGAGACATCCATGGAGAGACAGAGAAATGATCAAATGACTAGTGAAAGTAAACTAATATATAGCTTATATGAGAGGCATTACATTTTTGTCAAACTACCCAAGGAAACTATTGTATCTTACGCAAACTAAAGTGCTCCATATTCTTTCATCATTTGAATGGTTTGTGTGCCACCCTCTTTTTGTTTTTACAATTGATACAAATAATTTACCTAAATTAATAGGCAGTAGAAATATTCTTTTAATGCATATTTATTACTTGCCTTTTGTGACTGTCAATATGGACTTAATGTCTTCTATAGTCTCAACTAATCCCAACCTGGTGTTGCCTACTTTTGGATGTTCAATGTATCACAGCCCAGCTCAGAGAGAACATTTTAAGGGGCATCATCTACAGACATTTAAAAATACTCTATATCCTTGCTTTTCCATCAAAGGATATTCCAAGTTCATTTTGAGTTCACTTGCCCCAGAGAGATCAACATCTGGGTACCAGGAAAAAAGAAGGCATTGTATAATTTTACAAGAGAACTCAAAGCAGAGCAAGATAACATAGGGGCTTCAAACCACTGACATAAGGCAAGAAAAACTACCTTTTCTCCAAAGTCCAAGTATTCAGGGTTTTTTTCTTACTTGCCCTAACATGAATTTATGAATCTTTTTATTTATTCCTTCCAGTAACTTCTGTTGTACTATGCCATATTTTGTCACAACAAGCAATGCTCTCAATCTATATTATTGCTCCATTTTTAGAAGTATTTTTTTTCTTTCTTCTCTTCTGCTCCAGCTTTATAGAATTGGCATAAAAATATTAAAGCCTAGATTAAGGGTCAACAAACCATAGCCTATCAGCAAAATCCAGCTCATTTTCTGATATTTTGATTCAACTCTATTGGAACAACCATTATCATTTGTTTAAGGTCTATGGGTATTTCAGTACTGCAACACTGGAGTTAAATAGTTGTGACAGAGGCTGTATGGCCCACAAACCCTAAAATATTTACAATCTGGCCCTGTATATTAAAAAATGTCATCTTTTGGTCTGAATGATCTCTCTTGACTGTACATGTCAATCACCAATTGTCTAAAAATAAATTCCAACATTCTTTCAAGGGAACACCAAAGAATATAGAGAGACAGGCTGTCCCATGGTTCAACTAGATTTCCATGAATCTTTCAGCAATATTAAGGAAGGAGACAATATAAAAATGTTTAAACCTTCAAGGTTTTCCCCAAAACTCTTCTTTAACTTTTTATTATTATGAGTCCTAGCATCATAACTTATTGTTTATCATGGGCATCATAATATTGAATTGCAACTTTTCAAAAGCTTTTGTATTTATACATATTTATACATATGCAGCAAGTTGATTCTATTAAAAGTTACTGTTCTTCATATGCAATCCCCCTTGTGTTCATGCCTTTTACCACGTGACTTTGCAGCTTCTCTCAGTAGAGAAACAGTGTGTTCTCCCATGTCTTTTCCCAGTGTCGGCCTGGGACACGCTTTAGCCAGTAGAATGTGGTGAAGGTGATGATGTGCCAGTTCTGAGCTTCTTCAGAGGCCTTTTAAATTTCTCCTCTTTCCCTTGCATCTCTTCCCCTACAACAGAAACACTCAGGAGAATGAAAGACACATGTAATGTATCTGAATTGTTCCATTTATCCAAGCCACAGCCATCCAAGATCAACCAAAAGTATGCAATATCTATGCGTTTGAGTCAGCCCAGCTATGAACAGCAGAGCCACTTCAACCAACCACTCACTCCAGATGTGTAAACAAGAAACACTTGTTTTGTGCTACTGAAAGGTTTTTTGTCATAAGGCACTACTGTGGCAATAGATAGCTGACTTATAATATATTAAAATTAATCATTTATTATGTTGTACCAGTCCATCTTTTCAAAGATTAATTAACAATGTAAGAAAATACAACAAATTTGATATTGAGAAATTTGAGACACTTATAAAACTTAGCCCAATAAGTTCAAGTAGAAAATTTCTATGAATTGGTCCACCAGGGTGAACTCAGAATACACTAGCATTTTTTTAGCATGTTTGGATTATGACACATTTCATCTCAACTTTTATAATCACATAATATTTAAATATCCTAAACTCCCTGTACAAGTAATTCCTGCACACTTTTGTACCTATCCCAGAAGTTAAAATTCCTACATGAAACAAATATGAGACTTTAGCAAGTTGTAGCTAGAGAATATTTTGATGGAATTATTGAACATTTTGCAGAGATTTTAGCCTCCCCTTCCCCTTTTGTCAAGGATGAAACGAAATTTATTGAGGAAATGAAGGACAGGTTTTACAGAGCAAGATAACGTTTACCACAGTCAGCAAACAGGCCTCCTTTGTTGTGACAAAGAAAAAGGCCTATTTTAGCCCCTTAATGTTTAATTCTGTGTAAATGTACAACTACTACATACCGGGAATAATCAGTCACGTTTTCTATATAACTTGACAAATAGGGTATAATAAAATCCCCAAATGTTAAATATAGCTTTGCCCAAATCTAAACAGACCTACTGCATATTGGGATTCCCACTTGAGTTTAGAAGGAGCTAGGAGCAAATAATTTATTTTTAATAGCTTATTGGTTATTGTGGTTCTGACCTTATGCTTCCCAATAATTTAACTGATTTGGATGCTACTCTTGCTTGGTGTCAGGTAAAAGACTCTTATCCTGCATGTTAATTAGTGTGTGTATTCAAGTAAGGGCAGTGCCAGTACCTGAGGGCCGTCCTTCTGTGAATGGCCACTTCTCTGCTGGAGGCAGTTGTCTCCATCTTTAATCTGTTTGCAGAAGGCTTAATCCAGGTTCCCTTTGCAGGATCCAACATTCTAAAAAATTTCTTATTTCATCTGTATTTCCCCCCTGCTTGCCCTCCCTTCTCTCTCTTCCTAATCTTTTAAATTTGATAAAGAAGCTAGAGAACTTCTTTTTCTTTCTGGGTATTTTAAAATTAAAGCTCATTTAGCTAAACTTCTCTTATGAAAGGTCCCAATTTTGAATCACTTTTCATTGAATGGATGGGGAAGAGAGGGAATCCCTTGCCCATCCTCATATACCTTCATACACTTTCAAGTCAAAATTCCAAAGGTTCCAGACAGGAAAAAGTAGTTGTTTTTTTTTGCAAGGTTTAAAAAAGTTTGATCTGGGCTTCATGCCAGTGTCTCCTTCTTTATCTTAGTTGGCTCTGTCCAAAGGTCATCTTTTCCCAAACAAAATTTTGTCTGTAAATATCAGTTATTTAATACGTTAGTTTTATTGTCTTGAGACAGTTTTAAATCAGGATGCTTAGGAACCATGGCTCATCCTGGACATAATTATGAATACAGTTTCCAGCTTCTCAGACATTGTTGGTGCTGTATTTCCCTGGCTTTATGCACATATCTTGAGCAGAACTTTTGAAAAGAAATTGCTTTTTCTTAAATTTTACCATTGGAAGTTTCATATATCATTTTTTTATTTTCCACTAAAAATGTGTCTAGTTCACATGGAAAATTATTTCTGAGGTCCAAATTTCTGTATGCCATTGAAAGTCTTTTTCTGGATGCCCAAATCACAGCTCCAAGTTCATAGTACTTTTTCAGAAGAGGAGTTAAACAAAACACGGATTAGTTGCTACACATCATAAATTTATCATAAGGCCAGGCGCAGTGGCTCACGCCTGTAATCCTAGCACTCAAGGAGGCCAAGGTAGGTGGATCGCCTGAATTCACAGGTTCCAGACCAGCCTGAGCCAAAGCGAGACCTCGTCTCTAAAAATAGCCGGGTGTTGTGGTGGGTGCCTATAGTCCCAGCTACTTTGGAGGCTGAGGTAAGCGAATCACTTGAGCCCAAGATTTTGAGGTTGCTGTGAGCTATGACGCAGGGGCATCAAAGTGAGACTCTGTCTAAATAAATAAATAAATTTATCATAGCTTAAAGTAATCACAATGCTTTTCATTTTTTCCCTTTGAGATCTGCCTCCTGGGTTAGTGAGAATAAGCAAACAAATCTCAGCTCCTTTTTTCCCTCCTTATGTTTGAATCCAGTTTTGCCTAATAAACAGCCTTTAATCAATGTGCACATGCTTGGTGGGGAGGTGGCTCACTGATTCAAATCCTGCTGAAAATGCCCAGCTTGATTAGAGCCAATAAAAGAAATCAAGAGATTGTAGTCCGGCCAAATTTGGGATTGTAATTCATTTTCGATCACAATGACAAGAAATTCAGAGTTAAGAGAGTGGTACACCTTCTCTTCTGGAATAATTCCTCCTTCATTCCCTAGCAGAGAAGCATTTATTCTGATGGCAAAAATGGTGGATTCATCAACCTAGCCTTCTGGTATCAGCATTTCTTCATGCAGTATCTTCCCTCAATAACTTTGGTCATCAGGATTTGAGGTCTTTGCATCGATTCTACTTCTGACACCAATTGACATTAAATTCCTCACAGGACAATAATATGAATGATGGAAAGACACCAACAAATCCAATTAAGTGATATAAACTTTATTTTATAGGAAAGAATATGAAGATATAGCCCTTCAGAAAGAACTTTACAAAGAAAGAGATAGTAGGAGAAACTCCCTCATATTCAGGAAGAATCTTCCTTCCTTCCTAAAAGTTTCATCTACAATATAGAACTTCCTATGAAAGTCTACATAAAGAGTGGAGATTCCGCCAGATGTTAGAAGCTCATAACCTCTTGTTCTTAGAGAGTCTTTCCCAACACCTACAGCTCCTAGCTTCTCTGGATAGGTATTTTTAATCTTATCATACCTGAAAACAAGAAACTTGTACAAAACATTTCCTGTTTATTCTTTTATGTTGACTGTGATACTAGCCTTTAGGTCTAGGTATATTTTTGAAGGAGTGTGCAAGATCACTGATGTATGAGCACCATTTAGAATGAAAATACCGTAAAGCCTAGGGCAGAGCTGGAAGGAACATCAACACATAGGATTGCTATGAATAGAAGAAGAAGAGTCTACAGAGGAGACTGGGAAGGACTCAACAGGTGGCAGGAAAAAAGCAGGAGCATGGTGGGGGGTGTCCCAGGACTCAAGAGAAAATAACGTTTCCAGAAACATGAAGTGATGAACTGAGTCAAATATCACCAAAAGGTCGAGTAAAAGGCAAGAACTAAAAATAGTTCACTAGATGAATGGAATAGAGGTTGTTAGCACAGACACAGTGATGTAGTTCATTACAGTGATGAAAAGGGAGCTAGATTGACTAGTCTGAATATGGAGAAAGGCAAAGAAATGCATTATTCACTATGGACCTCACATCTTCATAACATCCTGCCTGGGAGCAGGGATTAGAAAGAGAGCCAGAATTTGAAAGACCAATCCATGAAAGCAGGGGGCAGGGAGAAAGGTAATGGCTTCTCTCCAGGTAAGTGGTTTGGACCTTGCAGCAAGCCTCCCTAGCAAACATTTTTGTTGGTATATAGCTGTATGCCCTTATTAGAGGGTGGGAGGACCTTCTTTAGGGTCTTGATTTGTCTTCACAGAAGAGAAGAAATGGTCACAGTGTTCTGACTCATTTCAGTGAACAGGGAGCATACAATATGGAATCTGACTGCCTTTAAAATATGCTAAAAAGTGATTTCAAAAATCCCAAATTACTAATCACTCTTGAGAATAACAGGTGGGGGAGGGATCCCAAAATACATTCCTTTGAGAATATTTAGAAGCACTATAAAAACTATTTTTATTTTATGTGCATACTGTTCTTGAGACTTAATGAGGCAGGGACCTTGGCGGCGCCTGTGGCTCAGTGGGTAGGGCACTGTCCCCATATACCGAGGGTGGTGGATTCAAACCCGGCCCCAGCCAAATTGCAACAACAACAACAACAAAAAATAGCCAGGCGTTGTGGTGGGGTCCTGTAGTCCCAGCTACTCTGGAGGCTGAGGCAAGAGAATTGCCTAAGCCCAGGAGTTGGAGATTGCTGTGAGCTGTGTGACGCCACAGCACTCTACCGGGGGCGATAAAGTGAAAATCGGTCTCTAAAAAAAAAAAAAAAAAAAAAAAAGAGACAGGAACCTGTTCCAGCCTGGTGAAAGGTAATCAACAGAATTAATTGATACCATGAAGATATTTCAATTCATAGTGAGACAATGGGGAATTCAATAAACTAGAACAGTTGTAAGCATACATTGGGCACTGGAGGCCATGCCTTCCCTTGTCCTTGGCTTCGTCTCTACTTTCTTCTCTCCTCTTCTTAAATGCTCGACTCTTGCTCCTTGTTCTTTAGCTGACTTGCTCTCCTCTGTCTGCCATTTGGTGTTCTCCAAGTCAAGCCTCAGCCTTATGCTTCCTTCGGCCTATAAGCCTTCTCTCAAAGTTCTCATTCCTTGCTGTGATTGTACCTGTCCCCATGGGTTAACTTTTTATCCAAGACTTGGTTTCTGGGTACACATTTCCATTTGCCTCGTGAAAGCTCCCTCTGGATGTCCTACAGTAGCTACATCCTGTTTTGTCTATGTGAAATAATTTTCTTTTATCTTCACCGGTCTAACTTCTTTAGATCTCCTCTTAAGCTTTACTTCTTCTAGGCAGTATTTCTTGAGACTGAGACTACCACAGGGTTACCCGTGTGCACAACTATCCTGACACAATTATTGTTTTAAATTATATATATAATCTGAGAGATTATTTCATTTTCTCTCTTCCATGCTAGACTTGTTGCTCTGTGAAGACTAGCACAGTATCTGTTTAGATCTCCATCATATTCCCAGTTCTTAGTACATGATAGGCACACAGTAAAAATTTGTTATATAGATGAATGACTGATACAGAGTGAAGCCATAATACCCCCACCTCTCCTATTCTGATGCATCTAGATATAATGAATGCACTCTTGAATTACCCCATTATCTTCGCTGGAATCTGGGAACATCCTGTACACCACTATCTCCCTCATTACTAATATCTAAGCACTCACCAGTATTTAACATTCCTCTTAAATATCTTGAGAATCTACTCCCTCCTTTCTCTTTCCCTGCTAGTAATGCATTGTTTGGGTTCTTGTCATTTTTTCCTGAACTCATTATCTGCTCTAATCCTTTACCATCACTGCAGACCATTTTCTTAAAATGAAAACCTAACCACTTTACTCTAACTCTTAAAACGCTTCAGCAGGCTCCTAATTAAAGGTGAAGCTCAAATTCTGAAAACTCATCTACTAAACCCCTTCACAATCTGACAATCTAGTCTCAGCCTTCCTCCCTTTACCTCTTTTCATCCACCCCCACTCCCCTCTCTGATCGCTCAGTATTCATGATTCCCAAACTCACCTTCTATGCACAGTGCAGATTCTCCTTACCTAAAATGTTTGGGGATTTTTGTGTTGTTTTGTTTTGTTTGGCAGAGGTTGTCCACCTATCCAACTCTTAACCCTTCAAAACATGAGAAATCTTTCCCAACTCTTCTAGACAAAGTATATTTCTCCTCTATACTCATGTGGCACTTTGCACAAGCCTCAATTATAGCCCTCAAAGTCTTCAATGATTATTTTTATTTTGATAAATATCAAAATAATTACGCTGAGTGAAAGAAGTCAGTCAGAAAAGAGCACATACTGTTTGACTCCAATGATACAAAATTCTGTAAAAATGCCAACTAATTGATGGTGACAGAAAACAAATCAGTTTACTCCTGGGGATGGGAAATGGGACAGGAAAAACAGAAGGAGAGATTACAAAGGAGCACAAGGAACTGTTGGAGGTGAATGGATATGTTCTTTATTTTTTTTTTTTTTTCTAGAACCACATAAGTTTATTATAAGTTTTCATAAGTACACAAAGTTATAAAATGGCATAATATTACTAAAAACCAAAATGATAAATCATTTAACATTTTTTACAGGCCAACGTTCCAGAATCATCAAGACATTCTTCAAGCCATTCTATCTAGGATCACACAGTATTCCTAGAGCCTATTGT
>CAUYPK010065201.1:0-36771 GCA_963574355.1 Loris lydekkerianus
GAATGTTCTTCCTTTTCTAGTTGCTTGAAATGTCCCATTAAGTTGTTAACTTCCTCTTTTTTTGTTCTCTTGAGGAAGGTTTGCAGTGCTATAAATTTCCCTCTTAGGACTGCCTTTGGGGGTATCCCAGAGGTTCTGATAATTCATGTTTGCATTGTTGCTTTGTTCCAAAAATTTGGCAATTTCCTTCTTAATCTCATTTCTGCCCCAGCTATCATTCATCATAAGGTTATTTAACTTCCATATTTTTGTATGAGTAGGCAGATTCTTGTTGTTTCTGATCTCAACATTTATTCCATGGTGGTCTGGGAAGATGCAAGGAATAATTTCTATTCTTTTAAATTTACTGAGATTAGACTTGTGACCTAAGATGTGATCAATTTTGGTGTAAGTTTAATGGGCTGATGAGAAGTATGTGTATTCAGTATTGTTGGGATGAAATGTTCTATAGATGTCTTCTAAATCCAAAAGTTGGATGTTTATATTTAAGTCTAAAATTTCTTTGCTCATCTTCTTATTGGAGGATTGATCCAACACTGTCAAAATAGTGTTGAAATCTCTGACTATTATGGAGCTGGGGGAAATCAAGTTGCTCATGTCTGTTAGAGTTTCTCTTCTAATTTGAGGTGCATTCTTGTTGGGTACATAGATAGTAATAATTGAAATCTCATCATATTTAGTCTTACCCTTAACAAATATGAAGTGATTATCCTTATCCTTTCTTACTTTTATTGGTTTAAAGCCTATTGTATCTACAAATAAAATAGCAACCCCTGCTTTGTTTTGTTAATCGTTTGCCTGAAATATGGATGACCATCCTTTCACCCTGAGTCTACATTTAACTTTTACGATAAGATGTGACTGTTGTATGCAACAAATATCTGGCCTGAGTTTTTGTATCCAGTGAGCTAACCTCTGCCTATTTAGAGCACAGTTTAAGCCATTCACATTAATGGAGAATATTGATAAGTCTGCTTAAATTTTGGGTATCGAGTTTTTAAACATCCAGTGGACATTTTTAATCTTTTTGCCAGTGTGGAAGTTGGAGTTTGATCAAATGTTTCTGAGTGAGTTTACTTTTGTGGTAGAGGATTGAGTTGGTAATGATGGAGGATAGGTCTGAGAATATTCTGAATAGCTGGTTTGGTTATGGCAATTTTTTTTAACATATGAATGTCATTAAAATATTTAATTTTTCCATCATAAGTGAAACTCAGTTTAGCTGAATACAGGATCTGGGGTTGAAAGTTATTTAGCTTTAGGAGATTAAAAGTCCATGACCACCGTCTTCTGACTTGAAACTTTTCAACAGAGACATCAGCAGTCATTCTAATATTCTTCCCATGTAGGTAATGGCTTTCTTACGTCTGGCTGCTTTGAGAATGTTCTTCTTCATATTAACTTTAGTGAAGTTAATTATGATATGCCTGGGGGATGTCTTATTGGGGTTGAGTCATGCTGGGGTTCTCAAGCTGTCTCCTATCTGAATTTTAGAATCTCTAGGCATGTCTGAAACATTCTCTTTCAGAATTTAATGTCCCTAGTGAGGCCACTTTATCCATTTCAGGGATTCCAATGAGTCAAATATTAGCCTTCTTCAAATTATCCTAAAGCTCTCTGAGAGAATGATTTGTTTTTGCTCTCCATTTCTCTTTCTCTCTGGGAGTTTGGGAGTGTTCAAAGGCTTTGTCTTCAATGTCAGAAATCCTTTCTTCTGGTTCCTCCACTCTGTTACTGAGGGATTCTACTGTATTTTTCAGATCTTTGAGGGCTGCAAATTCTTGCTTCAGTGTGTCTAAGTCTTTGGTGGTTTTGTCTCTAAATTCGTTAAATTCTTGAGACAACTTTTGAATTTCTCCTCGAATTCCTAATTCCGACTTTTGAATTGCTGCTCGAAATTCTAATTCCAAATTTTCTTCCACTTTATTAATCTTGTTTGCAATCCACATTCTGAATTCGATTTCTGACATCTCAGCCAGTTGTTTATGAATGGGATCTTCAATTACATCTGCCATCTCTTTCCTTGGGGGGGTTAATCTATTCTCGTTATTCATGTTACCAGAGTTTTTCTGCTGATTCTGCCCCATGATTGTTTTACTTCCTTTGGTTTTTCCCCTGGAGCTTTGTTGAGGACCCGTGTAGTGCTGTGAACCTGGTGCTGAGAACCTGGGGCCCTGTTTGGTGTTGTGGGGCTAAGTGGTTTTGTCTTGTTTTTTGCTTGTTTCTGTTCGACCCTAGTGAAACAGTTACTCTGGGTTGAAGTCTCAGCTGTGGAGAAATACCAGCAATAAAGTCACCCTGCCGACCACAGGCAACAATTTGAAAAGTAAAATTAAACCTTCCTACAACCACACACCCAGGGCACCACCTGAATAGTCATCAGGCAATTGGCTCAGTTCAAAATGTCCAAATCAATTGTCTCAGTCAGCCCCTGTCTTGGTTGGGAGAGTTTAAGAGGTCTCTGGGAACTGGATCACAGGTGTCTGGTGACTACTCTGATATGGCTTGCTCCAGTACTGCATGGAGTCAGGAGGAGCCACCCAGCAAATAGATCAGTCTCAGAAGGTTAATGCCTCCTTCCCCACCTTGCACCTCAGTCACACCCAGTCACTGATAGCCCTGCAGTTGGCTGATCCAGTTGCCTGTAGTGAACAAATACTCCAGAGGTTTGCACCTGCCTGAATCACAAGGAAATATGCCAGGCCTCTGTGCTCTGCCTCTATCTAGTAGGAGGAAGTGAGCCCTGACAGCCTCAGGCACTTGGTGAAGGTTGGGGGGTGTTCACTCAGGTCCAGCCCCGCCTCTGATTGATGTTACTGACAGAACCAAACAGAACTGCTAAATTCCCTTACAGAAGAGAAGCTGTTTTGAGTTCCAAAGCCCTGTTTGGTCCTGCAGGTTTATATTCAGTTGCATGTCACTTCTATCCTGCTGCCTTTCTTTGTCTATAGGCTAATGATCTCCTGAATGCCAGGTGCATCTTAGGCTCACTAAAACGGTCCTCTAGGTCAGCCCTGCCCTGGGAGCTTCCCAGGTCTGTGAGTCGGTATCGCCTCAGGCCAATCCTTTACTCACAGCTGGTTGCCGGCCTCCTCTATTTGCCCAGGGAGACAGGGGGTATGGCTTCATAATATCCAGGAGTGAGCCGTATTGCTGCTAAAAGACAGCTGCTGCTCCAAGCCTCAGGGAACTGTTGCTCTGGTGTGGTTCCCTCTCAACCAACTGTCCTCTCCTCTCTCCCGCACCCCAGAGTCAGCACTGACCAACTGCAGTTAAGGCACTGTCCACACCCCTCAAAAAATCACCCCAAAATCTGGACTCCTGGGGGACAGGCTTCCAGACCTCAGAGTGAGAGTGGAGGGGAGTGCTGAAAGCTCAGAGTTGCAGGTAGTGAATATATACAGTTTTACACATTTTTATGCCTGGCTGTATTGCTGGTAAAAGATGGCTGCTTCTCCAAACCTCTGGGAACTGCGGTTCTAGTGTGGTTCCCTCTCAGCCGACCCTCCTCTCCTCGCTCCTGTGCCCCAGAGTCAGCATGGACCAACTGCAGTTTAGGCACTGTCCACACCCCTCAAGAAATCACCCAGGAATCTGAACTCCTGGGGGACAGGCCTCTAGACCTCAGAGTGAGAGTGGAGGGGAGTGCTGGGAGCTCAGAGTTGCAGGTAGAGAACATATACAGTTTTATACAGTTTTATACAGTTTTATGCCTGGCAGGAGAATGCCATGGCACCCTAGTACGGGAGGCAGGTCCAGTTTTTAGAGGGTCTCTCCCATGCAGTATAGTGGGTGGACCTTTGAACTCTGGTCATTTGTTTGTGGGGCACTCTGAGCCGTTCTAATGGGGAAGGGGACTCCCGTCCGCTTGCTGGTGGCTTTTGTACCTTTTGTTTGTATCCTTGTGGTCGCAGCTCACCTCAGCATTGTTGATGTGCGTTTTTCAACCTTCTCTCTTGTTGTAGTTCTAATGCACTAGGTTACTTGCTAATTTTTTTCCTTTAACTCTCCCTCTGGACAGAAGCCTCTGTGGAAAGCTGGCTTCCGTCAGACATCTTGTCTCCGCCCCCTAAATTTAAATATTTTAAATTTTAATATTTTAAATAACTTACGTTATGCAATGTAAGTTTTTGTAAGTTGTGAGAAGTATGTGTCTAGATTCAGTCTTTTTCATGTGGCTAAGTAATTCTCCCTGAACCATTCATTGACTTTAGTTTTTTAGGGAAATGCAGGATACATGTAGTATGTAGATATTATTATGATTATAGTCAATATGTAGTTATCTGGAAACAGTGGTATTTATATTTTTCTAGAATATTTCATCATTATGTGTATTTTGATCTTCATTTGCAATCAATTGATAACATTGATACATTTTGAATTCAATATCTTATGTACCTATTAATTTTTAAATGTTAGGGGGAAACTCTTGAAAATTTTTTAAGGTATGTAGTCAAGGTTTTCTTTCATTTATATTTACCAAATCTCTCTATAGGGTTTTGTTTTTAGAATATGTCTATAGGGTTTTGTTTTAAGAATCTCTCTATAAGGTTTTGTTTTAAGAATCAAAAATTAAAAAATAGGTTGAGTTTTTGAAATTAGTGTTTCATATGTAAAGTTGGTGAAGGGGACTAAAAAAGGAACAGAAAATCATGACAGAAAAAAGTAGCACTTAAGTATTTTGCCACCATTCCTTAAGGTCAGTGAGAAGTTGAAGATTGAAAATAAAAGATTATTCCAAAACGTGAATGAAAGGAAACAAAGTCCAGGTTCTGTGTAGGCAATGTTGACCTTTATATCCACACAGGTGCTGGCGAGCTGAGTTTAAGAAGGAGGTCAGCACATGAGTTCAGGTGGATGTGAATTTAAAGGGTTGGAGGGGTAGGGATTGGTACATTCACTCTTTCCTGGTTGGGACATTCATGTACTCATTTCTTCTTGGGCAAGTTTATTCTATTTGGACAGGTGGGTTCTATTTGGGTGGGATGGTTCTATTTGGGTAGGTCCCTCCATTTGACTCTATCAGTCAGGATGAACACACATGGTTTTAGTGTGTGTTTACCAGTGGGTGGTATATAGCAGACCATAAGTTAGTATTGATGCACAAATGAAATTTGAAGCTTATCATTAAGAACATACAGTTTTATAATTTTACCAAAACTTACAATTTGGAGTGGGAGATTAGATATTCACTACTATTATATTCCTTTGTTACCATTTCTTTAATTCCAAGCCTTGCCATTTTCAAAAGAATATAATTAATTTTACAAACGAGAAGCCAAAAGCAATGTTAATCAAGTACAAAGATTTAGTGGCTGAAACAACTATCATTTTATCACCCCTTAATGAGAATTACATACCTGTCAATAGATTCCAAATGGCAGGGAATAGAATACTGGTCATGGAATTGAGGCACACTTTTTATGCTTACTTTTATATTATTCAAAAACACATGTACATTGTGAAAAAAAATTAAATAGGATTAAGGATATATGACAAAAAGTAGTTTTCTTTTCATTGCAGATAATTTCTTCAACTTGACATTTTCTTAAATAGCCTTTCAGAAATTTCCCATGCATTCATATTATTGTACTGTGTATACTGCTCTGCACATCAAATTTTTTACTTAACGATGTCAGAGATCTTCTCATGTCAGTATAGAGCTACCTCATCCTTTTTTCCTGGCTTCTTGGTATTTAGTTATAAGTGTGGTGTGTGGTGTGTGTTTATATGTGTGCATGTAAAAAGAGAAAAATATTATAAAACCAATCCTCTATTGATGAATATTTAGGAGGCTTTCCGGTCATTTGTGTACATATGCAAGGATATTTAGAAGATAGGTTTATGATAAGGGTAGAATTTCTGGATTAAACAGATGTGCATTTTAAATGTTGATAATTTCTGTCAGACTGTTTTCCCGCATTCTTGCAAATAGTATGTTGAAACTTGTAATTGTGTGCAAATTGGATGAGGGAAATTTTTATTATAAGTTTAGTGTATTATGTTCTTTAAAGAAAAAATTTAAACTGGCCTACAGCTCATAATAGCCCACACCTTATTATAATGAAACTATTAATTGTCTCACCTAACATATACTTGGAGGAAAAATAGTCCATAAGAATGAATAATTTAGTATTCCAACAATGTTACTTAGTATCAGTTTTGACACACACAGCTTTATTGCTTAACATAGTGGCTGGCATATGGTGGGCCAACAGTAAATATTTATTGCATTGATGAAATTTGAAGCTTATTTTATTTTATTTTATTTTATTTTATTTTATTTTATTTTATTTTAATTTTATTTTATTTGAGACAGAGTCCACTACATTGTGCTCAGTAGAGTGCTGTGGCATCACACAGCTCACAACAACCTCTAACTCCTGGGCTTAGGCAGTTCTCTTGCCTCAGCCTCCCGAGTAGAAGCTTATTTTAAAAGGTGAAATTGTATTATTTTAAATTTATAAAATTAGTTAATTAGATAAAAAGAACATTACAATTCAAATAGGTGATTGAAGACGAATATGGTTAACATAATGTGTAGAGATTAAAAAATATCTTGAAGATACTTTGTGTAGTTTACTTACTTGCATATGGTTTCTTTACACTTAAGTCGGTAAAGAACTGTATTGTCCATTTTATCTAAAACAAACTATTTTCTATAGGTAAAGTTCATTTTCACCTAATTTCCTTTGTTTAGGTTTCTGTTTAACTTAGTAAATGTTTATTAAAATTTTGTCTTTATTTTTATTTTTAAAAAGTGATGCATACAATGAGGTTTCTGATATTTGTCAATCTGCTACTTGTTATTGGTCTAAAACTATCTAAGTACAGTATTTTAAAGTAAGCCTTGGAAAGTTTTATAGAAATTTGATATAGGAATTTTAGGTCCACTGAATCTATAGTGTAAAAGATATGGGCATGTCTTTTGTTGAATATTTTTATTTTTATTGTCTGCTACAAAACTATTGGTCTGTCTGTAATAAATTGAAGATTTTGAAACAGTAACTGCTTTTTCAGTAAAATAATTTCAGGCACACTGATTTGGATTATGTTTACAAGGAATATTAGCTATATTCATCTATTTTTCAGATTTTCTGATAAAATTCCTATTTTATTTGATTTTTCTTGAGATCTATATTCCAAGGAATCACAATTTAAAGTAAAAATTTTCAAATAATGTTCATTTATTAATGGACTCTTTCTTTTAATAATATTTAGTGTTAATAACTTTCTTTGATTCTGCTGTTTCAAAGTTTTACTCATAATAAAATCATGTTAAATTCTAAACACAGCATGTAGTGGAAATATTTTAAAGTAATTATAATTTTTTATTGCAGAAAAATAATTTAACTCAAACATCAATCCATTTAAAAGTGACATAAATTCTCAAAGCAGTTGACAGTTATGTTAGATTTGTGATATTTCAGTAGAAGTGATTTCTTCCATTTGTACCATCTTAATTTTTTAAACAACTCAAAGTAGTTTTGACTGTCCTGTTTGTGTTTTTTACATTAAATTGCCTGAATGTTTTACTTTAATCTCTTTCTTTTTCTTATTGCTATATTATAGCTTATCCATTATTGTTGTTGTTGTGTTGTTTTTTTTTAATATCAAGTTTTCCCATGTGTTCTTTTTGGTAATTTGGCAGGAATAAGATTTTATTCGATGTATTTAAGTCTTCCCCCCATTTCTTTCTATAATCAGGCACTCTGGAGCCATTGGAAAACTTGTTCTGTGTTAGAAACTGAGCATATGTATCATTTATTTCCTTTTTAATAGTATTCACTTTAAAGTATGAGTGACAGTTTGCCACTAAGTCTGCTCTCATAACGAAAATAGTTCTCATTTAGGTAGTAGCTTTTGACCAAAGATCTCAAATTATGACAAAGAGTTAAATGTTAAATGCCCAACACTTATGTAATAGGTAAGGTTTATTATAGCCATATGTGCATGATTATTTAATTGCAGAGTTGTCAAAACAATCTTGGGATCTTTATTTCCAGACTAAACACCAAACACTGGATAATTTAGGGATTCAGTCTAACCTTTAAACAGTGATTTAAAATTATTTTACCATTTAGAGAATTAAAATTTAGCAGGCATTTATCAAGTGATGATTATGTGGCAATTGGTCTACTAGGCACAACAGGGTGTGAAAAATTCTAACAAATAATTTGCTCTCACAAATGTGTTCACCTATAGTCCTCAGTGAAAACAACCCATAACATGCCAAAATCGACAATTTACCTTTGTTTTTAAACTAACACATTATTAATCTAACTCTATTTCAAAACCTCTAATCAAAAGTTAAATATAGCTAGAAATAGGAAAGTCTGGGGCTGGGCACTGTGCCTCACACCCATAATCCTAGCACTCTGGGAGGCCGAGGCCAGTGGATTGCCTGAGATCACAGGTTTGAGACCAGCCTGAGCAAGAGTGAGACCCATCTCTAAAAATAGTTGGGCATTATAGTGGGCACCTGTAGTCCCAGCTACTCAGGAGGCTGAGGCAAAAGAATCGCTTGAGCCTAGGAGTTTGATGTTTCTATGAACTATGATGCCATGGCATTCTACCGAGGTCAGCAAAGTGAGATTCTTGTGTCAGAAGAAAAAAAGAAAAAGAAGAAGAAGAAGGAGGAGGAGGAGGAGGAGGAGGAGGATAGGAAAGTCTACTTCAGATAACCTAAAGGTTACAAGTTATTTTTCTCCAGCTTTCTAGTCGGCAAACATGGTTGGGAAAACACCCAGTGTGAAGTCAAATAAAGAGCCAAGAAATCTGTTGCTAACACTAGTAAATGATATATGACAAAAAAGATTAGGGGTAAAAGGTTGATTGCTGTGGGATTTTGATGTATTGAATGACATTTTAAAGACAAAACTATTTGGACAAAAAATAGAAAAGTAAGATGATTGATAAAAAATATGCAGTCTATGAATAATAAATCAGAAAGCAGTGATTAAAGCAATTTGACAAATTGTTGCAGATAGAAATTAGATATTTGTCTTAGTCATCAATAATAAGTGTCAAAAAGTATTTTTGTGAGTACAACTTAGATACTCTGTCTTAATGATGATTATTTGAAAACGACTATTTACAATATCATATTATGCTTAATTATAAATGTAATAATGCATGTGAAAGTGTTTGGGAAACTATAAAGTGTTATGCATATGCTTGTCATTTTATATATTAAGTCCTATACATTATAAAAAGTATATTATTGTGGAGGGCATTTGACAAAGTCGAAGATACATTATGAGAGAAAATTAGTAGATAGTTTAAGTTTTAAAACCAGTACTGATTTCTGTAGACTAGTACGATGAAGACAGACATACTCACGTAAACAATAAAATGGTAAAGATTTGATTTTCTTTTTTTTTATTATTAAATCATAGCTTTGTACATTAATGCAATCACGGGGCACCCTACTAAATAAAGGTCCACTGGTCTGAAATAAGATTAAATATACTTTAGTTCACTTTCTTATTTCCTATTTTGAGTTTATAGAATTTCAATGTCCGTACTTCATAATGACATTAGAATTTTTTTTAAATATTGTTCATATGTAAGCATTTGTCTTCTAGAAGAATTGGTAGACCTTCAAAAAATGGAGCCTCAATGTTTTTAAATCCCTATATCTCAGATGTCTGTTCTACATCCTGGGTTTTGGATAGTACAGGTATGCTACATTTGAATTCTTTCATTCTTATTTTTCTTAAATTAGATGATCTTTTTTATACTGACAAGGCTCCCCAAAAGGAATATCCCCATTTTCTAGACATACATTTAATACTTGAGAATTATATTGAATCAATTCAATTTATCTTAAGAAAAGAAGGAAAGGGAGTAAAATTTCTAATTCTCTGCTTTTCAGACTCCTCTATTGTATTGTTTTATCTTTAAAAATTGAGGAGGGAGAAGAAAGAGATCTTTTTTTCTTAGGGATGAATAATGATAAACATGAGACTAAATTTTCTCTCTATGATATATGGTAAGAAATTGGATAAAAGCAGCTTGCATAGAAAAATGTTATAATTAGGCTTCATTGTATTTAGGCCTGATCAATATGATTTGATTTGTTTTCAGTCATGCTTTGTATGAACATTTGGGGAATAGAGTTTGAGGTTTAGCTCATTTATTGTGTGTATTGTGAAACATGATCAATCTTATTATAGGCAGTTGTAGCTCTCTCAGCTGGGGGATCAATAGCAATAATGATACCTTACATTCATATAGTGTTTTACAGTTTACAAAGCAATTTCTTAAAATGATAAATAAATAATAAAGGAAGTGGGCTAGGTACAGTCAAATGGCATTAAGAGGCCTTTGGGGTCATAGATCTAGGATTTAACCTTAGCTCTGCTAGCTTTAAATAATTTTGTGTAAGTTAACTTAATTTTTTGAGCCCCAGTCCTTTGTATTTTGTAAAATGGAAATGATTATTAAAAAACCATCTAGCACAATTGTTATGAGGAACACAGAACCTCATATATTTGCAGCATCTGCTTTCAAAGCAAGTGATGTGTATTTCTGAGTTATCAGAGAAAACATTAGTCTTTCATCTGAAGATGAAACATTGAAGGCTCCCAGAGGTTGTGACTTAGCTTATGTACAGAGAGGGACTTGAAATTATATTTAGACTTTAATTACAATGCTTTACATTTCATAACACTGCAATATAGCTTTTTCTACCAATATATTTTTATACTTTGGAATGTGACTAATAAAATGTTGGAATTAGTTATTGTGATTAAATAATTTAGTCAATGTAATTTACTATTTTCATGCTCCATTGTTTAGTTTTAATCAGCCACCTGTGAATATTTTTTTCTTATTTCATCTGAGTATTAGCAATCATGGCTGAATTTCCAGCAGTTATAAAAAAATCAATGTAGTATGATAGAAGTGGTTCTGTCTAATTTCTGATGTCATAAAAGGTAATGAGATTTTTTTCTTTGTTTGCTGGAGCACTTGAATTTATAGTCCTCAGCTGTGATATAAGAGATTTAACTACTTTGAGATCCTATGCTGTATGGATTAAGCCACATGTGTGACACCTGTTGAGCTCAGCCTTACAAATATTTTTGCCAAGGTACCAGACATGTGAATGAAGCCATCTTGGACAGTCCAGCCCATCTGCCTTCTGTGTACAAGTGAATAACTAGTTGAGGCAAACAAAAAGCAGAAAATATGCCCGATTGGGCCTTGCCAGAACTTTTTTTTTTTTTTTTTTTTTTTTTGCAGTTTTTGGCCAGGGCCGGGTTTGAAACTGCAACCTCCGGTACATGGGGCCGGTGATCTACTCCTTTGAGCCACAGGCACCGCCTTACTTGCCAGAACTTCTGACCTTCACATTCAGTGACACAGTAAACTGTTGTTAAGCCCCTAAATTTAGAGGGAAGTTATATGCTGAAATGGGCTCTTTGTATATGCAATTCTATCTTCATGGAGTACTTTTTATTCTCTTCCACTTCTAGGACTTTCCTTTATTCTTTTCGATAAAGATGTGAGTTCATAGTCACATTTTTATTACCCTAGAGGAAAAACAAGGAAATATCTTACTGAGAATGTAAAGAGTATAAAGAAATAGAGTTATAATTGCAGTGTGTGGATAATATTATAGACATTGCATAAAAGAAGAAAATCCTATAACAAGTTAGAAGAAAATCTGAGTTACAAAATTATTTGGAAACAATATTGATAAATATAGTTAGAAATGTCACATTGAAACACTTTGTTCAAAAAAGTTGTCTGTTTCAGAGGTTTGGAATAGTGAGAATGTTGGTTTTGAGACACAAGTCTGTGACCACAATAAGTGTTCTTACATTGTCTTGTCAGGCAGCTTATAGCAGTAATAAATCAATAATGACAACTAATATTTTTTGAGGATACTTAACATATTATCTTACTTAATATTCATGCCAAGACCGCAAGGTGGGTATATGGTTGATATCATCCCCACTTTCAAAACTAGAAAGCTAAATCTCAACAAGGTTAGAGAATATATTCAAAGGTCCAGAATATATTTCCAGTCAAGTTTCCAACTGCCACAGCAACAGAGCAAGCCAGTTAAGCTTTTTGCACTTTCTAATTTTTAGTTTCCCTTTCAAAGTCATGTGAATGATCTAAAGAGGCAGAAAAAAATGAGAACAGCTGAGATAACATAGGTAGTTGAATATAAACCTATTCACACTACTGGAAATATAAAGATCCACATTTTTTTTTTTATTCTAGAATTATATAAAATATCTCCTTTAGGATTCTATTAAAATAATTCAGTTCTCAGTGCTTTTGGAAATAAAAGCTATTTAACATGCTACACACACACAAACCAAAAACAAACAAACAAAAAAAAAAACATGCTGCCTCTCTTCTAAAGAATTTCTATTGTGATCTGCAATTTGAGGTCTGTAAGTTTACTGTGCTAATGTTTTCAATTTGCAGCCTATATATTTGAAAGTTGTTGGGAATATTTTTGCCTTCAGTCTCCTTCTTCTGTGCTGAGTCTACATTTGCCATGAATATGTTTTCAAATTCAGTGTGCATTTTTAAATTTCCTATTTTGCTGGATTAAATGCTATAACTATAATTTGTTTGCATATGGAGACATTGGCTGGTGGTGGAGTTTGAAATAAAGTAACAATGAATTGTGGCATGAACCACATTTCCTTTGAAAGTCCAGTGCTAGAGTTTTTAGTCATATTTGTTTTCCTATGGAAATGTGAGCTACCTGGAAGAAATATCTCTAAATAAAATACCATTTTCTTGAAACTCAAGCAAACCTTTAATAGTGGCATCTTTTTTTTTTTTTTTTAATTTTTATAGCAGAAGCAGCAAGAATATTTAGTTTGGTTTACTAAAATATCTTTTCTTCTTTCAATTTGCCCTTTGGCTTAGCAGATTTCAAACATTTTTAATTATTTTCTTTGAACTTTATTTCACAGGTAATATTTGTGTGTAATTGTGAAGATAGAATGATATTTTGATACATGCATACAATGTGTAATGATCAAATCATGGCAATTAGTACATCCATCAGTACAAAAATTTATTATTTATTTGCGTTCAAAACATTCAAAATTCTCCCATATAGCTTTCTGAAAAAATATAATAAATTATAGCTAGCCATACTCACCCTACAGTGCTGAACAATCCATTCTCTTATTTTGATCATAACCTAAATTAAGAGAAGAATGGAAAAGAAAACACCACATATACTCACTATTAAATTGGAACAAAGTGAAGAGCATGCATGTACTTAGAGGAAAATAAATCTTAAAAGAAATCAAGCCCAGTTGTGGGGGGAATAGATAAAAACCTACCTAAGAGATACAATGCACATTGTCTGGGTGATAGGCACACTTCTAATCATGATTCAAGCATTATAAATTGATCCATGTAAGCAAAAACATTTGTACCCTTGTAATACTTTTAAATTAAAAAAATAAAAAATTTATTTTTTCCCCATGGGGCACCATACACTGGTTTTCTAAATAGTTTGACACATTTTCATTACACTGGTTAACAAATCCTTCCTGGCATTTTCTTAGTTATTGTGTTGAGACAATTACATTGTACATTTAGTAAGTTTCACATGTACCCTTCAGAGCCTCTTTTCTTATGGGGAAAAAAAGACAACTCATAGAAAATCACTCCCAAGAAGCAGACTAATTCCCAATCAAGTGTCTTTCTTACTAACTACTCTCAATTATAGATATTATCTTAGTACAACAATGATTCAGAATACACAAGTAATGAGCGAATTTAGATTAAATATGGCAGCTGCCATTTAATACCATTTGAGGATGTACTTCGATACCAAAATTTGTTTTAGGTTGAGTTGAATTTAAATCAAATTGTTATAAATTGAAATGTTTCTTAGATATTCCAACAAGATATGATAAAATTTATACTAATGTTAAACAAGCAAAAACTTAGTTTTATCTAACAACAACAACAAAAAAAATCATCTACATCTTAAATCTAACGTCCAGAGAAACAAAAAGGTACTTTATCTAAGGCAGAGCAAACTACCAGCATATTTAAGTTCCACTCTCCTTTCAGATAACTCTCTAACTTTCAACACCACTAAAAATAAAAGAACTTCGATCCATGTCTGTGTACTCCATCAGGCAAAACAAAGCAGATTTTACAACATCTTCAGAAATTTGGGGACTGGACCAAACACTACAGATCATCTGTAACATAAAAAGCTTGATCACATCCATAAAAACAAAGGAAAGTCGGAAAATATTAAAAGATTTTTTCCCAAGAAATTTCATGGGATGTTCATCAGATGAACAGATCTTCACTTCCTATTTTTTTTTAACATCTCTTTCGTTTTTATCTACTCCCCCAAGAACGACTTTTTCCTTACCATCAGCATTTAAAAGAAAATAAAGTTTTTTCTAAAGGTCAGTTTAGAAATGGTCAGCACATTGCATAGTTTGGATCGCAGAACTGACAAAAACAACATACCTCTAGAGTATGGCACTTTCCACGAATTCTATTGCAAAGAAGTTGGTAATTCTCCAGCACAACATTCAGCTCAGACGTCAATTCCTGGCCAGCAGAGGGCACTTTGGTAGCTAACAACTTGATATTGTCTTTGAGAATCTTCACCCTCACCTCCTTCTGCAACACGTCCTCCTTTGCCCTCTGTTCCAAGACAGAACACTCTTGAAAATCATCTCCCTTTCTCAGTAACTAATTTCAGTCTTTCTTTTGGAAATAACTAAACCAAAGTTAAAACATCTGATGATTACAATTGCCGGTGTGGAACATGATTTAGGTAATCACTGCAGGGAGTGTTTTTGAAATGAGATTGTTAACACTGAAAACTCACGCATGCATCCCAACGTACCTAGCACCCACAAACGTTTTCACTGCATAACAGCAGAGTTAACATCTATGTTATCCTAAACTATGTTTCCTGACATTAAATTATTTCATATTCTGGGTCCAAGATAAGACTCTAAGTGAATTAATTGTAACTGATCACTGGAGGGCTAAGCATATGAGACTGAAATTCATGAATTTTCACAGAAATAGATGTATACCATGGTAAAGGTATCCTTTACAAAGTTCTCCAAATGATTGAAATGTACTTTTTTTCTCCTAGAACACAGGCATTTCCAAGGTGATAAAGTTAAATTGGGACTCTCTGATCCAGAAATGGCTATTTCCCTGACTTCACAACATGAACAATCTCACATTCAGGAAATCAACTTAAAACAGATTTTTCACTTTCCCTTTAAGCTGTCTCTCCTGCTTAATGGTTTTGAACTTCCCCATGATGGGGGAAAGTAATTAAGTACAGTGTTTTTTAAGTTTCTAGGCTGTTTGAAAGAATGAAAATAAACAAAATGTTGACCAATCAAGGATTTTAATCTCATTTTTCTAAACTCTCATCTACAGTGACTTTAGAAAACCCCAAACTACAATGTTAGTAAGTGTAAAAGAAAAGCATAAATGAAATTAAAATAATTGTTAACATGGTGGGCCACCTTTAAAATACCTTATCTACTGAACATCTAAAAATCTTTCAGGCTAGATGCAGTGGTTCACACCTGTAATCCTAGCACTCTGGGACACCGAGGTGGGTGGACTGCCTGAGCTCACGGGTTTGAGACCATCCTGAGCCAGAACGAGAGCCCATCTCTAAAAATAGCTGGGCATTGTGGCAGGTGCTTGTAGTCCCAGCTACTTGGGAGACTAAGGCAAGAGGATTGCTCAAACTCAAGAGTTTAAGGTTGCTGTGAGCTATGATGCCATAGCACTCTACCAGGGGGACAGAGTGAGACTCTGTCTAAATAAATAAATAAATAAATAAAAATTTCAAAAAGAGTTACATGAAATAAGATGTTTCAGTGAAAATAACAACTTCAATAAAGATCTCTTGTCATGTTTACTTTGACTTATACACTATAATAATGCATGAATGTCATGTGATCCTTTAAAAATAACTGCACAGAGATTTTTACTATAGTTACACTTCCAGGGAAGTTAACTTTGGGGTAAAACATTCTGTGTTCATTTAAGCTTATAGAAAAAAAAAAACAAAAAACAGCCTTTCAGACATGACCTCCTTTGGTTTGAACATTCAAGGGCAGTGAAACAGTGACAGAAATTTGGGGATGATGCCCAGTTCTTTTATTATACCAAAAAAGAGAGTGCTCAGGATTACTGACAGCACAATACAAGCTTCTAGGAAATAGATCCCGTGAATCCAATGCTGTGAAATCCTTGATATGTTCCTACTACTCTTACCACCTGCTCTAAGAAAGTTTTGGATCCACGTGCACTCCACAGATTACCTGGGTGATCACTACCTGGTAAAATATAGATAAATCCCAACTAATTCAGGAAGTCTTTCTTGTTCCTTAGAAAAAAATAATTCTTCCTGAAAAATTGTGGCAATCGATAGTGGTGATGGTTGCAAAACATTCGGAACATAATGTCACTGAATTGTGCACTTAAAAGTTGTTAAAATGTTATATATATTTACTCCACTAAAAATATATAATTAATTCTTCCTTATGCCTACTACCAGATGTTTTCAAGGCATTTTCTGTGGCTTCCCAAAGTTCTGCCCTAAGAGATTGTCTCCAGGGTCTTCCTGGACTCAACTCATGGGCCAGGCTGAACAAATGCACTCTTAATTTTCTTTCCCCACTAAAATCATAGCAGCAGTCATCCCCCTTTTTAAGATTTGAAATCCAACCATGAAAGATGCTTTGTACACAGTGGTGCTTTACAACTATCCAATGATTGATGGGTTGGTTTGAAAGGGAGGAGGGGAGGCGTGAAGCCTGGTGCCGCGGGCTGTCCCAGCCTCACCTTCATTTCTTCCACAGCACTCTCAAGTTCCTCTGGTGACTTGTACTCAAAGTCCCTCTCCAGGTACTCCTCCTCTGCCTGTGCCATCCACTCCTGCATCTCCGCCAAGTCTTTCTTCAGGTTCACTGCTTTTTCCTGACTTTCAGACAACCTACTTTTTTGAATAGCAATCTAGAAAGAAAAAGCCATTCCCCAAATAAACAAATTTTAGTATATTCAATGCCAATTTCCAGTTTTTAATACTTAAAGACACAGTGATAACTTTCCACAACAAAAGCTTTGACACATTTTGTGCTGATACTGTGGCTTATATGTAATAATGAGAACAATATCGTAATTGAAACTCTAGACCACATTTTGGATGTCATAACATAATCTGGAAATCTCTAGGACAGTCTTGAAAATGTACAACTGCTGACAGTAATCCAGATGGAGGGATCTAGGCTAAAGCAATAAGGCCCTCCTACCATGTGAGTTTATTGTGAAAAAACAATCCTGAAAGCAACCAAAATGTCCATTTTCTCCTTTACACATATTTCCCCATTAGGATCTCACTTCTAAAAAGCAAAAAGGGAGAGGTTGCTATTAAAGTTGTTCATAAAACACTGCTCTAAAAAATTGTGGTTTTGATAATCTACTTTATTTATATATATTCCATGTAGATACACACAAATATTCTTCAAAAATATCAAATAGATATTTGTCAGGTTCTGATTCAGTGAGTTAGTTAAAAACTTCACAGAAGTCCAGAAATATTTTCAGGGAGCTCCTGCCATATCCAGGGCTGACTTTTACCAGGAAAAGAGGGCAGCACTCTGCAGTCATAGTCCAACCGCCCTTGATGTATTCTCCTGCTCACATGAAATGTCACAGCAGCTCCTGCTCACATGAAATGTCACAGCAGCGGCCACCTTACCAGGGCTTACTGGGCTCCTACGCTGACAGTAGCCAAAGGCCAGCACAGGAATAGGACGGTTTTCACAAGTGTGAGGGTGAAGCAACAGTTAGCGGTTTTCCTGATCCCTCCCTCCAAACAGGACCCCAGTCACAAACATCAGAGACAAACAGGAGCTTTTCCTACACTGCCCCCACATGTACCCAAGGAGCCAGTGCCAGCAACACACACAGCCCAGTTCTCAAGCCATGCTGCTCGGGACGTTAAGCTGGTGGTGAGATTTTCACATATACACGTGCACACACACGTTCTTGGATCCCACTTCCACAAAGTCCTCTATACTAGCACTTTGTGAACAGTAGTCAGTTATATAATTTTCAAGAATCCACAGAAAAATTTGAAAAATAAAGATCTGTCATGAATATTTTTTTTAAAACCCTCAAAATTATAATTAATTATCCTGAGATGATATGCCTTCTATTCTGGAGGCCCTAAAATGTTCTTTCCTTCATGATAGCACGGATATAATAGGGGAAATAGACTGTTCTTGTTTACTGATGTGTTTTATATCCTGGTTCTTTCTTAGCAAAATAAAAATTTGGTGACGTTGTTTGTCCAAAACCACTTCAATGTTTCTAATAGTCCATGAAATACAAGAGTCTAGAATTGCTCTAGAGATAATTACTCACCCAATATGCGGTTACCTCCTTGCTCAGGTTGCTTAAAAATGTCCTATAAATATTTATTCCCATGTTTTGAATCAATAATAATTTACAATGAATTCTTTGTTGTCATATATATGTGGATGGATGAATGGATGGACACAGATGGGGGGACAGATGGACACAGACACAGACTTCTAATTCTTGCCTTCCCAGCTCCTCCAAGCCACTTCCAAACCATTTCCCTCTTCACTCACCCCCAAACCCCAGTTTCTTCAGGTACATGCCATCAGTTTATAGCACATCCAGAAAACTGTACATGTGTCTAGGACATTAGATTGATAGTGTAAAATTATCACTTTCTTAAGTGCAGTAACGGTAGTGTGGTTTTGTAGAACGCCCCTTATGGGAGAAGCATGCTGGAGTATTTAGGAGTGAAGTGTTATGACGTTTTCAACTCCCTGTTCAAAGTACATTTCTAGCAAAAAATAAAATGTGTGTGTGTGGGTGCATGTGTGTAAAAAGAAGGGCAGACAGGGAGAAAAAGCAAATATGAAACCCTAGCAAGTCTCGGAATAGGTATGTAGGTGTCCTTTGTATTATTATTTCAACTTTACTTTACATTCAAATATGCTTGATATAAAGATGTTGGGGTAAAACAACAAAAACAAAATATTCAGTTAAGCAAATAGAAGTTTTTCCTAAATAAACATCAGCCAAAAGCACCGGATTAAGAAACCTGTCTTGACCACAGAACTGTGCAACACGCCTGCTTCACATTCTCTTCTCTATTTTCATCCCTGTGTCAGGCACTGCAGCTGTACACAATGTCACCGTTACATCACTGAGGAAATGAGAGCCATCAGGAGAGACCTTCCTCCCGGTCCTGCTGCCCCACGTGGTTCCCTCCCGCCCATCACCCCGGAGGGCGAGCTCACAGCTGGGTCCTCACCTCGCCTCACCTCTGCCACGTGATCACAAATCTCACCTGGGAAATGGTCTCATCTAAATCCCTTCTGCATCCTTTCTTTCTTTTTCTAAATGAGGCCCTCCTCTTCAGCATGCAAACATCCTATAATATCTCTCATTCTCAAAAACAACCAAAACACCTCTCTGGATCCTCATCTCTGGCACACATCCATTTCCCTGCTCCCCTAAATAGAGAAATTTCTCCAAGTGAATTCTACCTGTCCCAGTGCCTCACTTCCCACTACCTGCTCAACAATCTCCATTGGGACTTTCTTCTCCACTACTCTGTGGCACTCATTTTTCTCAACATCAATAAAAGCCTCTGTCTTTTCCTCATATCAGATTTTAAGCTTGATTTTCAATTCTCATTGGCCTCAGCAGTGATCAGCACTGGACACAATGAGCTTTCTCCACTGGCCTCTGGGACCCCAAGGGTCTCCCTCCTACTGACCTTTCCTTTGTAGCATCTAGCATCTCACATTTAACACTTCCAGAACAGAGATCATCGTTCCACCTGCACCCACACAAGCTTCTCCTCCCTGAGTCTTCATTATTCCAGTTAAAGAGTACCATGGTTCACACAAAGGGGCAGCTTTGCAAAAATCCCAAGCCATCTTTGACCATTTCACTTTTCTTCTATTACACATCTAATTCTTCACTTGGGTCCCCTGTTTTCAAAATATAGTCCAAACCCAGTATTTTTGATGACCTCCATCACTACCTTCCTAGTGCCAGGAGCTGTCTGCTCTCTCCAAGACTACAATAACCTCATAAGTGTTCTTCTTGTTTTCATTCTTGCCTTTTCAGAGCAAATTATCCACATGAAAGTCAGTGTGATCTTCTAAGATCTCTATCACATGTCACTCCCCTGCTCAAAACCCTCAAATTGCTTTCTATGTAACATCATACCTGAAACAAAATCCAAAGACCTTGCCTGCAAGGCTATGTCTAATCCATCCTCTATTGACCTTCAATGTCATATATTCCTGTTCTATAATCCCCTAACTCCTCTCTGCTCTACATAATTTTTACATAATTTTGCAGTAGATTCTCTGGGTTGGGCACCTCTTTGTAAAATTTTGTAATGAATATTTTGTAGAAAAATGTCCATTTAGCTACCACTTCCCATTTCTCCTCCTATGTGTGAGGACTTTTGGAATGCCCTGGATTCCAGCTACACTGTCCTCATTCTTTATTGAACACAGAAAGCTCATTCTGACCACTGAGATGTAAAATGTGCTTTTCTCCATGCATAGATGTTCTTACCTGAACCTCACATGGCTTCCTTTACTTTACTCAGTTCTCTATTAAATGTCCTGGTCTCAAAATCCCTCATCACCCTCTTTGAAATAACCCACCTAACCCTAACCCCTTGCAAGTCCTACCTCATATTATTATTCATTTTCCAACTGCCTCACTATAATTCAAGCTCCTAATGGGGAGTTTATTTGTCCTTGTTCGATGCTGCGTATCCAGTGTCTAGAATGATGCCTGAACTAAGGCAGTTGGTGAATAAATATGTGCTCATTAAATAAATGACGAAAGCCCTAACTATCGAGTCACATACTCAGATGTTTTAGGAGTAAAACAAATAACATAAATGTGTGTGTTAAGCTGGATTTAACACAAGAAGAAAAAGTGAGTCCCAGGCCAAATTAGACAATCAGTATATTTCCTTAATTAAAAAAAGAAAAATACACCTTTCTTGGCACATGTGCTATAATTGTTAGATCAGGTTTTCAAATGGCATGGGTTATAAAATTGCTTTAGTTACTCAAGAGAAAGCACTGTCTACACCTCTTGAAAACCATAGAGAGTATGATTGAAAAACTCACCTCCTTGCTAAACTTCTCCAGTTGGGTCTGATAGTCAGCTAGTCTCGTGTGCACCCACGCTTGGATTCCAGCAACTGGACTACTTCGAAGGTTAGTCTCTATCTCCTTCATGTTTTTCAGAGATGATTCCACAGTTTCTACTTCATTGACAAAGGCCTGAACACATAAAATACACCCATGTTGAGTTCATTCCTACATAAGTGACACCATAATTCTAGCCTGTCTGCTCGCATCCTTGCAAATATTATAAAAGCAGATTCTGGCTTAAGAGTCAGGACATTAACTACTTCAGATCTATCGTGCCTTAAGAAATTCATTTCACCTGGTGCCTCACACAGCCATCTGCCAAATGAGACTGGAGATACTTGACTCTCAGGAGGGAATAGTCTTTTAATTAATTTAGAGAAGCCTGATGATTTCACCAAATATAAATTATACTCAGAATTACTAGCAAATTTTGTTTGTTCAATATGTATTTCTTAAATCCTCACTATGTGGCACAAGAAAAGCAATATACAAATGGCTCGCAAGGAACTATTCTCTTGTTAACCCATCCGAAAATACCATAACAACTATAGCCAAACATAAAAATAGGAATGCTCTGTCAGTCTTTTATTAGCTATAAAGTAAAAGGATGAAAGATGTTTTATCTAGGTTTAATTCCATATCATATTCTTACAATTTTAATAATGGCAGCAAATAACAAAGATAAAGAAGAAAATGTTCTTTATTACAACAGATTCCTCAGATCAGCAGAACTCACAGAGCATTGGTCTAGCTGCCTCTGTAGACCTGTGGCGTCTCCTTGAGCAACCTGCTCTTTCATTAGGAAGTCTTTCACACCATCCGTCCACTTCTCAATGGCTTTTGAATCAGCCTAAATTAAACACAATAATAGAGGGGGATATTATTCGGTGACATTCAACTACATGGCAAGATCTACAGCTACTGGAGAGAAAGGGCAAGTTTTCAAAACATTGATAGTATCAGTTTCATTTATTTTATTTCATTTTCTAAATCTTCCAACTCTGAAAATAATTATTTTCTTCATTCTGGGCTAAAATCCTCAAGAGATGACAGTTCAGTAATCATTCTAAACGTTTTAAAACACTTCCCAGTGAGCCAAGCTATTTTGCTCAAATGTAAGCAACCTCTTTGCTTAAAAATTCAAAGTATAGGAAAAAATGCTTTTCTAGGTATAATCAGCTTCAACACCTTTTCCTCTCACGTAACTTAGAAAAAAATCTTCTAACGTTAGCTCCTGGGGGCAGGAATGAACAAATAGCATAAGGAATGGAATACAATAGATTGTTCTTAGATCAGTTGTTTGGATGCCTTGTTATCTGAGACCCCAAGATAATCCAACATGTAGTAACCATCCACTGCAATACAGTTATCGTCTATGGGGCTGAGGGTTCAAAGACAATGAGGAAGCAAACATTTTGCAGACAGAGACTTCAGAGAGGGTAACACCGAAAATGAACCTTAAAGAATACACATGTAAATAAGTAGATGCAACTTGATTTCCAGTTCTAAAGTGATGTCATTTCTTTCCAAGAACCCACTCCCTTTCTATCATTAAACAGACTCACTTGTTAATTTCCCTAGTACTGAGCTGAAATTGTTTTTGCTTCTTCAATGTTTTGCTTCTTGTTCATTCCAAGGAAGAGACAAATTTGCTTTTCTGTTCAAAAAAGCCCTTCAGATCAGAAGGCAGCTGACATGTTTTTCTCTAGTATTCTGTTGATTCAACATTCCCAATCTTTCCTCTGATGTCTACAAGACATGACACTGGGTAGTGCACACACCACTGTATCAACATGCTCTGGAAACTACACCCGTTTTCTAATGCCCTTAAAATACCACTGAAGCAAAATATTTTTATGCTTAACAATGTTGGAACAAATCACCACGACAGAAATTAACTTATGGATATTATACTCATAAAATGCCATGTAAAATGTTTTTATTTCTATTTTTCTTATTGTAGAGTTCTTTATTTCTTTTGTTTTTCTGTTTATAGATCATTCATTCACAATACACATTTAACCAACCCTCCAATATTCCCATAAACTACCTTAAATACATTTCCCTTTCATATATTGTTTGATTGACATCTGTAATAAATTTAGAACTTGATAATTACAAATATAAAATTTTGCCTTGTTAACAATCATAGCTAATAGCATAACAACAAGCTCACAAAACATTTCAAATTTTTAGTCTTTTAACTGTCCCATCAGCTCCTCCTCCCAGCTATCTCTCACCTACAAATCTGACAGAGGGGTGTCCTTTTTCTATTTTTGTTGTTATGTTTGTTGAGCGAAAAATAAAGCCAGCGACAGGGCCTACCCAAGCATTTACCCATAAGAACACCATTTCATTGATTAATGGACAAACTTTTGGCTTAGTTTTCAAAATACAGCAATCTTTGTAATAGTAGCATCTACCTAGTTTTCTTCTTTCTTCTTAGAAGGTCGCAAGAGATGATCACAAATACTTTGGTGAAATCAAGGCTTGCCAAGAATGATAATTTGTGAGCATTATTGAACTACATGAAGCTGCATCTTCAAATGCGAGACTCTATCATCCTATCTAATAATCTAGTATTCCTCCCTCCGAAAAAAATAAAAATAGACAAATAAAAGGAAGCAGCACAGAAAGGAAATGAGTGTGGGCAAGGCTCAGTCGTGGTGTCCATGCTGATTCCCGGGGGCACCACGTTCTCTCCTAAGCACACAGAAGGGTCTCTGGTTGGTCATTTATCTCACAGCTTTGCCAGGAACTGACATCAAGCTTACTGTAGGTAACTAACTCTTCTCCTTAATTAGGTCATCTGTCCACCTCCATTTTTCTAGTGATTTCTCCCAAGATCATGAAGTGACCCGGAGATTACAGATAAAAATCGTACTGTTATTTGGGATGCAAGTTTATGCATCAGGAGGGGCTGAGTGGTTTTTCCACATGGGTCACAGGTAAGTCTCTAAGGCGTTCTCCATAATGACTATTCTACCCTTTCCAGTTTTGAGGGCCGTGCTCTGATGAAGATGAGAAACAAAAAGTGCAAACAGAGCCAAGCTTTTCTGTCTCCTCTGTTATTACTGTGCGCCCTCCCACCCAAGCACTTTCCACAGCCTCTTTATTTCAAGCAGAGTGCGGCAGGTCCTTCCTCAAGCTCCCTCTCCCTCTGCTTTCAGCCCGTCTGTCACCCTCCACACAGGCTCGTGCCACTCTCAGGTATATTCAGTCACTTATGGGCCTCTTCTGGGTTGGCTCCAGCATGTTAAGATCAAATTATAGATGACTTCTTAGGAAGAAAAGCTCAGGGAAGGGTCAGGTGGGGCATCCAAAAAAGACAGAAATGCGGTGTTCGTAAAATACGATCTTTAAAACTAGTCCATCTAACGTCTCAGCACAGACTGTTGCCCTGTTAATCTCCATTCAGAGTTTATTAAGAATGCATTACTACTGTATCACTGGGAAATTCATTAGCTTAGTTTTGAATAAGGAAAACTGATAGTCTCCTGAGCCATGGATTTTTCAAAATTTATATGGAAGCATTATATTCCAAGGAGGTTTTAACTACAATGAGCTCTTATTGAAAAAAAAAAAAAAAAAAAAAAAAATGGCCTTAAACTACTCCAGTCACTGGAATATGACAGGAAGTTTTATGGCCTCAACGCCTTCCTTCATCCCTCGTTCCCTCCCTCTTTCAGACAAAGCCAGGCCCACGTGGGCACAGATAATTCATACGTGTCTGCCTCATCTCTCCCTCTCATACTGTGACATGACAAGGGAGGAGGAGGAGAGCAACACAGACAGCCACGCAGACCAACCAATCATCCTACAAAAGGAACACACCAGAACACCAGAACCCGAGAACCCCTGATGTGTTCACTATGAACATCCCTGCATGGAATCCCGCCCATGCTGAGTTCTGAGAGTGGCAATGTGCCCCGTGAAAACAAAAGTGCGCAGCTCGGCACTTTACTGGTAAACTAATTTCTATTCTTTGAGCCTCAGTAGTTCATCTGTAAACTAGGAATAACAGCAACGACCTTGCTGTTAAAGACTCAAAAACTGGATATCCATATGCAGAAGAATGAAGCTAGACCTTATCTCTCGTTATATACAAAAATCACATCCCCAGGGAGGAAGACTTAAATCTAAGTCTTGACACTGTGAAATCACTAAATGAAAACAAGGGGAAATACTTCTGACATCGGTCTGCGCAAGGACTTCTTGAGTGATACCCCCAAAGCACAGGCAACCACGGCAAAATTGAACAAATGAGATCACAGCAAAGGAAACCATCAACAGAATGAAAAGATAACACACAGAATGGGAGAAAATATTTGCAGACTACTCATCTGACAAGGTTTAATGACTAGAATATACAGGGTGGCCATAAAGTTCATGTGTAATTTTAAAATAGTTGACTATTTTGTATTTTTAAATTACACATGAACTTTATGGCCACCCTATAATCAGAGGCTCTGAAAATTCAATAGGAAAAAAAAACAAATACAATAATCTGATTTTAAAATGGGCAAAGGATCTGATTTGACATTTCTCAAAAGAGGGCATACAAATGCCAACAGATACACAAAAGAATGCTCAACATCATTAGTCAAATTAGAACTACAATGAGATATCATCTCACCCCAGTTAAAATGACTTCCATTAAAAAAAAAAAAAAAAAGAGTAATAACGAATGCTGAGGATGTTTGGTTGTGGAGAGAGGGGAACCCTCATGCATTGTCGGTGGGAATGTAAAATAGTGCAACCACTACAGAGAACAGTGTGGAGGTTCCTTAAAAAATTAAAACTACATACCCAGCAATCCCACTGGTGGGTATATATCCGAAAGAAGGGAATTCAGCATATCAAAAAGGTATCTTCATTGTAGCACTATTCACAATAGCCAAGATTTGGAATTAGCCTATGTGTCCATCTGAACAGATCAATGGATAAAAAGTTTGTGGGACATATACACATAGAATATTACATAGCCATAAAAAAAGAATGAAATCCTGCTATTTGTAACCACATGGACAGAACTGAATGAAGAACATTATGTTAAGTAAAATACGCCAAGCACAGGAACACAAATCTCTCATGTTCTCATTCATATCTTGGAGTTAAATATTAAAAACAACTGATCTCATGGAGACAGAGCACAAATATGGTGACCAGACAGCAACAAGTGGGGGGATAAAGTGGAGATTGGTAATGGGTGAAAAAGTAGCCCTTGTTAAATAGAATACACAATATATGACAGCAAAACAAGGTAACTATAGTCAACATTAAGTAAGGGTACATTTTAAAATAACTAAAAGAGTGGAATTGAAATGTTCCTAAAACAAAGAAATGATAAATGCCTGAAGCGATGGTTACTCCCAATTACCCTGATGTGATTAACACATATTGTTAAAAGATCTACTATAAAGATATATATAAAGATACATATAAAAGATCTACCTATAAAGATCTACAACTATTATGTACCCATGATAATGAAAAACTTTTTTTTAATTTGCACATAAACAAGAGCATTTGACGATTATTATTTTAAAAAGCAAGCATACAGCCATGAAAATACTTTCCAACTTTAAATCACCTGTGTCAACAAAAGGCATTAATTATTATTTTAAATAGTGGGATTCACACTCCAAGCTCTGTGGTGTGCTAGCTACTTCAATGTCTCTCATGGCTTTCTAACATCATTTGTTTCTTTAATGTGGGAAAAAAAATTGTTAGAATTAGCAGCATTCCTGGACTCTTCTTTTTTAATTTGAATATATTAACTTCCAGCCAGGATCCATTGTTAATATTAGCTGCCTCCAGGGGCCAAAAGTGATATTAGGGAAGATTGGAACTCTTACATGTTCTCTTTAAATAGTTCTGTTATTTCTTCACAATGTGCATTCTTCATGTATTACTTATATAATGAAAAAATGCATTTTAAAAATAAACAAGCCAATTATTTTTGCTCCTAAGAAACATTATTATAAATTGGCACTGAATCTAAAAACTACTGTGCCTCATGCCTTAAGGGCAAATAGAATTTAAATGCCTAAAATATCAGGTCATTTGAAAAGGGAAAACAACGCTAACCTGACCTGCAAATGAATATTTGTTGTAATTATCTAATAACTTTGGGGGAAATTTTTAAAGTTTTCCCAATTGTATTATAAGTACTTAAGCAATAAGCAATTGCTCGGAAGCAAACAAAGGAGTAAGATATCAAAAAGACATTGCACTTTCATGTTTACTGCAGCGCAATTCAAATTTGCAAAGATACAAAATCAACCAAGGTGCTCATCAATTAATGAGTGAATAAAGAAAATGTGGCATATATGATATACCATGGAGTATTACTCAGCCCTAAAGAAGAATGAAATAAAGTCTTCCACAAAACTTGGCTGGAATAGGAGACCACTATCCAAAGTAAGGTATCTTGGGAATGGAAAAACAAATATTTCATGTACTCACTTATAAGTGGGAACTAAACAACAGGTCATACAGAGTGCTATAAAGGCCTCTGGAGACCCAGCAAAGGAGACGGGGGAGCAAGAGGGAGCAAAAGCTACCCACTGAGTACAATATACACTGTGTAGGTGATGAGTACACTAAAAGCCCTGACTTCAACACTACACGACTTACCCATGTCACAAAAAAGCCATCATCTGTACCTCTGAAATCTACTGAAATACATATATTTGCAGAGAGTGCAAAAAAAGTATATGCATTTTAAGAAAGGAAAATTAAAATTGTAACACTCTCTATATACCAATATTTGTTATCTTCTATATTGTATCTTGTATCTCTTGTAAATGCAGAAGTCAAAAGTGACTTGAGTATAAAAAATATAATGCAGTTTTTTCTTTTCTTAAAATGTGTATACATTTTGGCTTGGTGCCTGTAGCTCAGTGGCTAGGATGCCGCCACATACACCAGGGCTGGCAGGTTTGAATCCAGCCTGGGACTGCCAAACAACAATGACAACTACAAGAACAACAACAACAACAAATAGCTGGGTGTTGTGGTAAGCGCCTGTAGTCCCAGCTACTTAGGAGGCTGAGGCAAGAGAATCACTTAAGCCCAAGAGTTGGAGGTTGCCGTGAGCTGTGACACTACGGCACTCTACCAGGGTGACATAGTGAGACTCTGTCTCAAAAAAAAAAAAAAAAAAATGTGTAGACATGTTTGGTACTCTGTGTGTGTTTCAGTGAATAAATTGCACAATTAAGAAATGCAAACGTCGTCAACAATCTTATAGTTAGCACACAAAAAAGCAAATTTTGAAAAAACTAGACATTACAAATCTGCTATTGCAAGAGCCCAAAAAAATAAACCTTAATACCAAACACACACCGTTGATGTGGGATATTTTTAATGGAAATAAATATCTGCACACACTCTACCACTTTAATTGTTGTGCCTGAATTAGGAACAACATTAAGCGACCTATCCCAATGTTAGTAAACAATTCACTGAAGCCTAAAGCTGGGTTACTATACCCACAGGACTCTCTTCTGTGTTTTGGAAGAATGTTTATTCTCTTTAAATTCCATATTAAAATATTGGCACACATTTAGCTAACCCTAAAATACACTTTTCTGAATCTAAAATAAACCTTGAAGTTAATCTTCATTTTTAAATTTTCCCTACTACATCTCAGACTTAAATTTGAAAACAAAGGGATGCTATTTTGAAAAGATGAGCTCCGCTTTCCCACTAATGACATCTGGGGACAGACAGTTCCTTTGTTTGGGGGGTTATCTTATGCACTGTAGGGTGTTTAGCTGCATTGCGAGTTTCTGCTCACTGTCCATCCTCCCCCACAATTGGGACAATCAAAACTGTCGCCAGATATTAACAAGTGTCCTCTGGAGGGTTGAGAATCACTGATAATCCAATGCTTGAATTGAATTATCAAAATTTTAGAATGGAAAAGGATAATTCGCATTTTTAAAGTTGGGAACAATTACAAATGGCAATATATAAGGAAAAGTGTATATTGTCACACAGTTAAGTGGATAAAAAATACTGAGCCACACCGAACACATCACTCTTCCTGATTATTTCTTCCAATGAAATCCCAGTCTAGGACTGCACTTACACTTACCTCCTGGCACTACCACCACACGCTCACACATACACACAACCCTCCCTCTGTATCCTCCTGCTGGTCATTCACTGGAACTGCTCATTAGTTCCTAAGTCAAACAGGGTCCCTCCAAATTCATTGGTCACCACTCATGGAATCTGGCTGGAGCCTCTCCACATGGACCTGGACAGTCTTCCAGCCCTCTTCTGCCACTGTTCTCTGACTTTGATATCAAAAACTCACATTTTCATAAGTTTCACCTTTATTTTTAATCTTTGCCTTTTATTGTCAATGTTCCTTACATGTTTCTCTGAATCCTACTATACCTACACACACAAACATATATATATATGTTTATATATTTAATTATACTTATATATTTAAATATGCATATATTCTTATGTTTTTATATTTAAATATATTATGTATTTTATATTTAAATTTATATAAATATATTTGGCATATATCTCTCAAAAATAGATATCTCTCTTAAATATATACATATGTATACACACACACATGAAGTTAATGTGCAATTTAAAAAATTTTTACATTGTAAATTGCACACAAACTTTAAGGATATCCTATATATAAGTCATCTCCAAATCTAAACCTCTCTAATCATCTCATTTCATTCATTAAAAAGTTTTTTATGGTGTGCCTCTTCTGTGCCAGGTACTGTTATAGATTACATCATGAGATCTATTCATTTAAAAAAAAGATCCCTAATTAATGGAAAAGAAGAAAAAAGCCCAAGGTAAAGAGGTGCTGGGAGGACAGGAAGCCTCGGTGGGCAGAGTGTGTGACTGGTTCAGTCTCTATCCAGGTCTTTACTATCAGAAAACCAGGTGGATCTGGACACTCCACTTCCATCTTTCTCAAAGGCAAATGTTAAAATCCGAACTGTCTTATTTGACACTGATAACATCCGTCAACATTGTCAGATGTAGCAAGGGATCCTGCTTCTGAACTTTTGTGTCCCTGAAACTATCTGCTTTTTCCAATCTGACAATGTTTTTCAATGGCCTAGTTCAGATATTTAACTTCAAATGCCAAAAACCTTAAAAAACAACCAAAAGGAGAAAAATAAGTTCACAAACGTGGCTATCTGCTACTACCTGGGCTCCTTCTACCACCCCAATTAAGTTACCTCTACAATCTAAAGATTGTAGATCTAAAGATCTAAAGATTGTAAAGGTCACATGGGCGCCCCTTGCAACGTGCCGGAAATATCTTCAAGGTCCTGTTTACTTCAACCAAGAAGAGTTTTCTGTAAGGCAAAAGAAATACATGTGTTCTCCAGAACATTAAAAATATGTCTTTGATAAAAGCCAGCTAAAGTACATAATAAATTTGGGGCTAGAAAGAATGTAAAATACTAAAATAATAGATATTTGAATCTTTCAGGGTAATTACTATTTACCCCATAATAAACGTAAACTCCCAGTGGCCTCTGGATTTACCTCAAATGTTCTGAGTTTGGGAGTAATTTCTTCAAGCACATGTAGCTCTTTGGAAACCATGACCTTTAGTTTATTCCACTTTCCTTGGACATCATCAAATTCTTGCTTGTATGTCTTTGCTACATCAGGAGGAACATTTTTCTCCAAAGACTTTGTTTCTTCTGCAAGTTTACATAATGTAGGTTTTTGATTCTCAAGAATTTCATCAAGGGTCTGGAAAAAGTTTTAGAAGATTAAAAACAGGCACAACAACATGTCTGTAGAGATATAATAATAGGGCTACATAAAGTCGAAAGTCTCTTAGAAAAGCATTAAAAAGCATTTTTATCAAAAACAATTGTGAAAAGCTCATGAAAAATATAGGCATAACAAAAAAAGCGAAAGCATTTTCTTTGAGCTGTTGTGTGTGGGCAACATAATGTATTCTCAACACCAAAAACCCTTAGAATGACACACGCAGCGTGGGCAGCGTGCAGTGCCCAGCGGCTGGTCTTTTTTATCTAATAAAATAGTACAGACCCGTAGGATACTCAGCTAAATGATCAAGGAAGCATTATTTTTCAACATACAAAAAACAAACAAAAAACACACACACACATCAATTCGACAGATATTCCTCATTTTATTAAAGACACCTTAGCAGATTACAAATACCTTGAGAATTTCAGGCTAATTACAATAGGAGAAAATATGCTTTCATTCTGTTAAAAATATTTAACAACTATCTTTTCTTTTTCTGAGGTCTTACAGTAACTAACTTTCAAATTATTAGAAATTTCTGGAACAATTTTGACCAAAATGACCAATATATTTTTTTAATCTCTGGAAAAACACTCCCATTATATCATATGAGACATTATAAGTGATACTCGAGCTCTAACCTATATTAACCTACATTACCTTTTTCTCCTGAAGGGCCTTCTCCACCTTGGCAAGATCATTAAGGACATTCAGAGACGTGTGGGCCTTATTTTCTGAATCGCTTAATGTATCTTTCAGCATTTTCAATGTTTCCAAATATTCACGTCCAGTTTGGCTCTTCAGTTCTGCTTATTTAAAAAATATTTACTTTGAGAATATAATGTTAAGAACCTAATATTATTATTATGAGTATCATTAGTCTTCTATATATAATAAGTGAATTCTAATACATAAGTGAGACCCCATAATTAAAAAGGGTCTCTGTTAGTTAATGAAATAGATCATTCCACTGGCATTTCTGAGAGTCAGACAGTGACTTCATTCCGGCAGATGTTGACATTTGAAATATTAACTAATCCACTGTCATCATTCTTCATTTCATCATGATAAAATGTCTCTCTGAAGATGCAACAATGTCCCTTTTGTCCCATATAATCGCCTCTTCCCCAATAACTATACTAGGAATTAAAAAAAAAACAAAAAACAGATCCTCTCAACCAGGCTTCCTGTAAACTCAAGCATGTAGATAAACCCTTCTACTGAGTGGTGGACCTCATACAGAAATACACTGCACCCAGCTGCACGGGTACTCTGAGAAAGAAGGGCTGCAAAGGCCAGCTGAAATAGTGTCTGCACCAGTCACTACTACAAAAATAACTTAAAGTAACATTTGTATGGACGGGAAGTAAGTTCATTTGAAACACAAAGAGGTGATGCCAACTGGCAGCAAAAGTTAAACTGCCTACTGAGTGCTATCAAAAATGAAAGCCTGGTTTATGCCCATAAATTAAGAAAGAGGTGCCCTTAAAGATTTATTTCGCATTCCGGGTTAACCAGATTCAGTAAACAAAGACATGGTGCCCAAATGCCTTTCTAGAACAAAGGGATTTGCCTATCATGCACACATACAGATTCTTCAAGCCATCACACCATCGACAATTGCTGAAGTTAAGGTGCAGTTACATATGGAGCTTTCAAGGAGGCAGGACCCAAACCAATACACAATACAACACAACTCCTAACTTGAACAGCAGGAGGGACAAGCTTTCACAATCTCTAACAGTTAACTTCCCAAAACCAAATGTATTCCAAAACTAAGAAAGCTAAAATATTTCAGATTCTGAAAAAGGAAAATAGTTCCTTTTTAAAAGAAGTGATGGTATGGCTAAAACTTTAATCATTTTTGAGCCAACAGAAGTGAGGGATCATTCTTTTGAGTCCAACTACAAATAACGTATAAAGTGACTTCCTTAGTCAAAGGAAAAAACAACAGCACATTTCTCCTTTAAAAAAAAAAAAAAAAACTCTTTAAAAATCATTATATCCTGTTAACACAATTCTAGAGCATGTGAAAGCTATTTGTGTTTTTACAAACAAGGGTGAATCAGGAAAAAGTCTCACTCCAGTCTACTTTCAGACCTTGAATAATATAGGCAACAGGAAAACGGTGAGTCTGGTACAAAACAAGCTAGTATACTAAAGGTTGAACTGTTGGGAGTAATTGTTAAATTAAGGTAAAATGGGAGAGGAGATGTTAAAGTCATCAAATAAGAAAACCAAAGGAATGGATGGGCTTACCATTCTCTAGCTGTTGCTGATGAGCCTCAAAAGCCTGTTGTACAGCCTGATAATGGCCCAGGACCCTATCAAAGCCTTGCTGGATAAAATCTGGAGCAAAAGGCCGAGACTTCAGAGCCAAGCAGCTCTCACGCGCCCTTTCAACTTTGGGGCTGATGCCAAGGAGATCTGTCAATGCCCGCTACATAAGAGAAAATATGGTCACATAACTCACTGAAGATGATCACCCTCACAGAAAGTCAATCAGAGCAGAATTAACTTAAGGTTCATTATATGAGAAACGCCCTCCTTGAATACGAGACAGGGCATAGCATTCTTTCTTTACCTGACAGGAATCCTTCAAACTTGTCAAAGACTGCTGGGGAGACGGGTAAGAGGGAGCCTGTTTCACCCACTTCTCCTTCGTCTTTATGACCTTTTCAAGCTCACCAAGCTGCTTAAAATAAGCATTTATATCTTCCTGTAGCTGAATCTTTCTTGCCAGATCTTGCAAATGCTGAGATACTTTCTTCCATTCTGATAAAACCTTCTCCAGAACATTTTTTATTTCTTCAGTAGGAAGACCTTCTGTACAGACATGAAAAAGAACAGACACTTCATATAAGATTACAAAATTCATCTTGAATTTGTGCTAAACATTCTAACATATTCATAATAATGGGGCAATGTCACATATAATGATCGCTTCCTTAAGTCCCTTTTAACACAACAACAAAACAACACACTTAAAACTAATTATGTTTATTTTGATTCTTTGACCAAGGAAGGAGGGCATCTGGAGAGCAGTTCAAGAATAGTGTGGCTGTCACAAAAGGCACATCAGCAGAGCTTCAGCTGCTGGCTTTTCTACAGAATGTTATTTCCATCTTTGGCATGTTACCCCCACTAGCTTAGAATCTGAGCTAAAGAAATAAATCAACTGCCGTGATCTGTCCGGGGCTCTGACATCAGAAGATAGACCTCTGTCATAAGAAAAAAAGATAATGGGCTAGAAAAACGAGGAAATTATCTCCAGCCTCAAACAGTGAGGTGTATACTGCAAAAACAATGGCAAGAAAGAACTCCTTTTGCGGAGAAATGCACTGATGAGTGAAGAAGGAACTTAGCTAAGCCAGGAGCAGTTGCAAGATGCATCAGCAAACCCACTGGGCACGTCACACAGATAATACCAAAATATCAAGGCAGTGCTAATATTATTTACTTTATAAACTCATTTTTTTAATGTCATTATTTTTATTACTGGAGTCTCATAATTTTGTTTGTCTCCTATTTTGGAAAGGTAAAGAATGTTTTCAGAAATGATAAAGCTATATATCATGGGATATATCATAGTCCTTCCCTTAATATGCTATACAATCAAATCCTTTGAAATCACTGTGAAAAAGTACAGGAAATGTGCAAAAGAATCTTTCTATTCACAGGAGCACATGCCTGTTGAAAGGAGGGGCATTCACATTTTTATTACTCGGGTAGGAGGACAATAAAACAATCCTGCTTTGTAAACATACGCAATCAAAATCCGAGTCATGAGGGCTCCTACTAAAAAACAGCGCAAAACAAAAGGTCACTTGGGCTCCACAGACAACACAACTTTTAAAATTTCTACAGCACCCTGTATCCACTCAAAATTAAAAATGTGAACATTCCATGGCATAATTTGAGTACATGTCTCATGTCACTAGCTGGAGTTCACCGTCCACCTCATGGAGGTAATACCTAGAGAAAACATTCACACCAAAAGCCATGTTCAATTATCTCTGTTAATGGGAGTTGTAAACAAAGCAAATCAGCATTTTCCTGACAATCTGAACAATGGAGATACAGGCTCTGCTTCTGCCAGGTCATTTGTATCCTGGGTGGTCAAAGGAATGATAGCATAGGCTGCCTTCTGTCAGGGTAATGGATGCTAAGCAAGGAAGAAAATGAAGCAGGCAAATAAAACTTCTGAGATGGAAAATTATCAGTGCTCAGCTAGAAAACTGGTTAAGAGATACTCATTTCAGGTACTAGGGAAGCTAAAAAAAAAAAAACTTCTTTGGGTGTTAATTCACTAACAATATCTTATGACTAACCAATTCTCAAAATTTCTATCTCCCTTCTCTAAGGTTGGGATACCGCTGGTTGCGAGGATATTAGGTAATGATTTTTTAAAAATTGCATTTTAAAAAAGGAAAACTGCAAATTGTCTTTACAAATAATAGTTTTACTCCCAAAGATCCAGAAATACAAATTTTTCTATTTCTATAAAACGTCTCATTCTTAGAAGATAACTAGTGAAAAGCCAAAATTAATTATCACATCCTTTTATTAATTATCTAAAAGGGACAAAATATGATGTATTCCTGCACTTAATCTGCTTTGACTTTGCACTTTTCAATATATCGCTGTTAGCATCAAGGGAAATTTTCACAAAACATAGGACCTTCATCAGATTTCGTAGACTGTTATATACTTAGCCATGGAAATGGATATCAATTCAAAAAGCCACATTATCCAGGTTGCCCAACTACTCTATTTTATTAGTTGATGATCTCTAGGAATGAGAGAAGCTAAATCAAGAAAGCCAGGTGTATCCACCACAATGTCAAATGAAACAAACGATTTTGTTTTTAAAAAACATTTTTATGCTCCACAAGATAACATAAAACTTAAGTCAAATGCATTAAACAGGAAAAGACCCATCAGCCTTCGCTGTCATAGGTTTTTGATGAAACTAGTTTCTGGAAAAGAGTTCAAATAATCTGCTTTACTGAAGAATTTGATAAGCCTTCCTAACTGAACTGAAACATATAGACCCTTTTCAGTTCAATTCCCACATTTCCTAGCTTTTCACTCCTATACTGAAATATTTCTAAAACAGATGATACAAAATATCAGATAATATTTTAAAATAAATAGAATTAAGGTCCTCTAATGAATGCATTTGTAGTTCTACCAATGCTTGAGAAAAAATGGTAATACAAAATATAAAAAGTTTCCTATTAAAATGGACAAGTATACATTAGGGGAAAGATTCATGCCTTTATAAAGCCACATACCACATATTTCCTGATGCTGTACTTGGTCTTCTTTTTTTAAATTTTATTTTATTATTAAATCATAGCTGTGTACATTAATGCGATCATGAGGCACCATACACTGGCTTTATAGACCATTTGACATATTTTCATCACACTGGTTAACATAGCCTTCCTGGCATTTTCTTAGTTACTGTGTTAAGACATCCATATTCTACATTTAGTAAGTTTCACATGTACCCATGTAGGAGGCATCATAGGTGTAATCCCACCAATCACCCTCTCTCTACCCATCCTACCCCCTCCCTCCCCTCCATCTCCCCCTTCCCCCTATCCTTAGGTTATAACTGGGTTACAGCTTTCATATGAAAGCCATAAATTAGTTTCATAGTAGGGCTGAGTACATTGGATACTTTTTCTTCCATTCTTGAGATACTTTACTAAGAAGAATATGTTCCAGCTCCATCCATGTAAAC
>CAUYPK010065202.1:0-31606 GCA_963574355.1 Loris lydekkerianus
ATCTGAGTAGGGTTTAGCTGGGCAGTTCTTATGGTCTGGGCTGGGCTTGCTCTTGTCTAGGGTCAGTTGTGAATTAGCTAAGCAGCTCTGCTTCTGAGCATTGACTGGCTGTTGAGAATGATGAGGAGCACCACCCATTTATCAGGCTAGCGTGGGCGAGGCACGTGACTTCTGGGAGAACTGCAAAAGAGAAAATGCATACTAGGCCTCTTAAGGTACTGATTTGGAGTGGATGCAATGCCACTTTATACATATCTCATTCTACTGATTAAAGCCAGGTACAAAGCCAGCCCAAGTTCTAGGACTGGGAAAATAGAATCTACCTCTTAACAGAATGAGCTGCAAAGCCTTCTTGCAAGGAGGCATGGCTATAAAGAGAAACAAGGAATTGAGATTATGGCCACTTTTGCAAACAATCTACCCCCTGGCACTTACAAAATCATTGTGAAGGCTGGAGGAACATACTGAGAATGTGCCTGCCAGGGGAGCATATGTCACTGCCACAATCAAGAAACTGATCTGGGAATCCAGAACAGAGGAAGGTCAAGACCAGAGATAATCTCTGCATTGTCACCAAACGAGTGGTTTTACAAAGGCTTGGACTGGATCACTCAGGAAAAGTCCAAGCGAGGAAGGAAGCCTGAATTGAGCCCATTGTTTTGAAACCAAGCAGAAGATAACTAACTCAGCAGAGGACTATGAGTAAGCTAGTGAGGTAGAGATAAAAACAGGGGAGCAGGGTATTCTGAAGCCAGGAGAAGTTCAGCATGGGGATAGAAAAGACCAAATCAATCACCCCTCCTGGAAGGACATTCTATCAATGCTGTGATCTGCACAGACAAAAGGAAGAACTTGCAGAGGAAATGATGTTAGGTAAATAACTCAATGATAATCAATAACCATATCAGGCAGAAGAACAATGTGGTTCAAATAGCAATTACAAGGTACAATCACAGATCCTGGCTTGCATTAATTTTGAGAGCTTAATCTGGAAAGCCCCAGTCACAGGAACAGGTAGAGGCCAATTGGACTGGAAATATCATCGCAGACCCAATTTCATCCTTTAGATGATGCCTTCAAAGTTTCCACTAATTTTTTTAAAAGTCTTAGTGTGAAACTTATAATTGTTTTGCAATGCTTTCAACTGTAGCTAATCAGTTGTAATTTAAAGTGAAATGAGATGCTTCTGCTGTAGAAGTTGAAGAGCACCAGAGAAAAGAGAAGTCTGATTCAGATGATTCTAGATGCAGGGCTCTTAACCCAGACTTTTGGGGGAGCTGGGGATAGAACTCAGGGGTCTATGAAGTTAGACAGAAAAAAAAAAAATTCATCTTCATTCATTCTTTTTTCTGGACTTATCTCTGGCATTTAGTATTTTCTTCAGTAGCTTTGACTCTGTCACCAAATCACAAATATCTTTATATCACATCACAGTTGTAGATATCTGTAAATATTGTTTATATTCCTCTACCTCTTCAAAGGAGGCCTTCATCTAGAAAGATCCTCTTATTTAATGCATTAATAAAGAAGCACATGTCAAGCAAGACAATTAAGTTCACAAACTCATCCTGGAAAAAGTGCTACATACCTCATTGCTTAATACGATTATGGTGGGTCAACTTCAAAGTACCCCCCCTTGGGAAGCTATGTACTGATACCAGTGTCTAGTCCGCCCTTCGAAGCAATTTTCAAACTCTTTTTCTGGAATGACCATAAGACCTGTCATCATATGAGGTCTGACAATTCCATTCATAGTCATCCTAGAAAAATTGCTTTGAAATGTGGACTAGTGCATAGCTTCCCAAGGGGAATACTTCAGTGGTCACCATACTGATACACAGCTATGAGGCATACAGAATTTTTTCTAGGATGTTTGAGAACTTAATTGCCAGACCTTGCACATTACTATATCATAAATTTGGTTTGCCCAATTCTATAGATATTTTGATAACTGAATTTCAATATAATTCTCTGGAACTCCTTTGTGTTTTATTTTATTCCTTTAAAAGGATTTTTCTGCAAATGGATTCATAGGCTTCACCAGACTTTCAGAGAAATCCATGATACAGAGATGATGAAGAGATGATGGCAGAAGGACGTATGGCCCTAGAGGAGGACAACTGCTCCAGGAAAACCAGAGAGGAAGATGATGGTGGGGGAGAAAAGGGATCCAGAGGAGACAGGGCTCAAGATGTGAGACCCTACACATGAGAGGAAAAGAGCTAAGTGGAAATGGCACCTCAAAAAGACAAGAAAACAAGCATAAGAACTCAAAACACAGCGCTTCTCAGTCCCCAGGGGCAGCAAAGACACAGACACCCCTGTCTTGGAACAGATTGAGGCAGAAAAGCCCAAAGCAGCAATTTCATTGCCAAGGTTCAAGAAGACAATAGTACAAGTGAGAGATTATTAAATTAATGATCCCCGATATAGGGATGCAGATTTAGTAAATGAAAATACAAGATGATTAGTTGAGTTTGAATTTCAGATAAAAAAATAATTTTTTTATAAGTGGCATATACCTGCACTATAAAAATTAACCAAGGATACTATTTAGTATAAGTGTATCCTAAATATTGCACAGAGAATATTTATACTAAAAAATATATTTTTCACATATTTGGAATTCAAATTTATTTATTTATTTATTTATTTTTATTATTAAATCATAGCTGCATACATTTGGAATTCAAATTTAACTGGTTCTCTCGGACTGTACCTGGCAACCCCACCAGTGACTCACGTCTCCCAGCAGCCAGTCACCGCCCCCTTCCGGGCTGCCCCTGACCACGTGATTGCTCTGGCCAATGAGATGTCAGCAGATGTAACACAGGCAGGGACTCGACAAATGCTGGCAGGAACGCCGCTGTTGCCATGTGAGGAAGCTCCGTCTGGTCTCCCTGAGGATGAAAGACTGCAGGGAGAGAGCAGCTCTCCAGCTAATCCTCCAGCTGAGCATAGGCCCCTGGAGGGGCCCTGGAGAGCCCAGCAAAACCACCCAGACTAACAACGCATTGAACCAAGAGAAAGAATAAATCACGGTGTTGTAAGCCATCTGTCCTGCCACTGCCCCACTGCCCCGGTGGAGGCGCCGTCCTCTCTCACTTCCTTGGCAGTAGCCACCAGGTCATTCCTCTCTCTCTCCTCTCGTCTCCTGACCTACTCTTCACATATCGGCCAGAGTGATCTTTCAATTAGATGATGCCATTTCATGCTTAAAACCCTTCAACTGAGTTCCCAGGATGGTTTATTATGTAGCAATGGGTAAATGACATTACGCTACACCTCACTATAACTCACATAATGAACATTTCTGAAGCACCTAATATATGATGAAATAAGTAGGTAAGCTGTAATTCCCAGAGTGCTATAATCCCCTTACATTAGAATCACCCAGATTTTATTTGTTAAAAATCCACATTCATGGGGGTGGCACCTGTGGCTCAAGGAGGAGGGCACCGGCCCCATATACTGGAGGTGGTGGGTTCAAACCTGGCCCTGGCAAAAAACTGCAACAACAACAACAAAAAATCCTTACTCATGGACCAGTTCTACTGAGCCAGAAACTTTAGAAGTAGGACTAAGCACTTTGCATTTTTAGCAAACTCCCCCCAAACCCTAAAGAGGATCTTTAAGAAGGATGAAAGTACTAACTTATCCCATGTTACATTTGAGATGTCCGTCTCTGGTAAAGGATCTTTAATCCTCTTTGGAGTTTGAGGATCACTGTGGTTAAGAGACATAGAAATCTGACACTGCTGTGCCCTCAAGCAATGCAGCTTAGGAAAGGAGTACCTGCAACACAAGGCAGGAAGAAATAATGCTGAAAAAAGAAGAAAAAGTAAAACGGCATGAGCCACATAAAAAAGTGAGATTAACTCAGAGGGCGAGATACTGCAAGCCTTAGCAGGAAAGAAGGCCTTGGAGCTGAACCTCATAGTGAGTATCCGTCAGCTCAGGGTAACAGAAACGTGCTGGGCTAAGAAGTTGGCTTCCTGGGTTTGCCCCTCAGCTAATGATACCCACCATTTATTGAGCAACTACTGTTTGTAAGGCAATGAGCTCTTTAAGTGCATTCTTTAGAATCTTTGCAATAACTTTGCAAGATAGGAGCTATGATCTTATTTTATAATGAGAAAAGAGTTTCAGAGAGAGGATGTCCCTTGCCTAAGGGCACACAGCTAGAAGTTGCCAGAGCAAGGGTATAGTCTGACTCTACAGACTCTACGTACCTGTCACTGTGTCACACTGCTGCCAGTAGGAGCTAGCTCACCCTTCTGGGCCTTGATTTCCTGAATTCTAGGATGGGATGGAGTGTGCAAGATGATTTCTGAGACCCCACTGTTAGAGCCCAGTCAACTCTAGATAATGATTGTAGTAGGTGGGGCGGGTGGGTATAGTAATGAGAGGAATGATCCTCAACCCTTGGACATTTGTTGCTGAGTGCCCAACACAGAAAATACCGGACACAAGACACCTGCTTGTCACCTTCAATAAATGTAGCTCTGAAGACTCCGCTTACTTCTGTGGGAGGAAAAACACGAGGTGGGGGAGACAGACTGGAAGAAGAGAGGCAAGTTAGTAAATGAGAGGCTGGAGGGTGAGTGAAAGGACAAAGTAATGAATGACGGAGACAGGAGGTTGAGGAACTCTGATAAAATGACCTCCATCTCCTGAGTCAAATTAAGAAGGTCACCTTCTGGAGAGCTGGGGGAGTGAGTGGAAATGTAAGCTCCAGAGACAAAAGCTTAGCAAACACTGACTAAGGCTGGCAATAAGGCGAGGTGTGCTTGTCTGGCAAGACCAACCTGCACAGCTTTGGTCTTGGTTGTCCAGGAGGAAGGGCAGAAAGAGGTGGCGGGACCGAGAAGACCCAACAGAAGGTGAAAGGGGCACCAGGGCCCTGGTGCAGGGATGGCAGCGCCAGACCAGCTGCCTGTAATAAAGGCTGAGGGCAGAGCATGTGACACTCCCAGCACTGAGCTCTGCCCAAAGGGGATGAGAAGCCACTAATTGATGGTGAAATAAACAGAGAGAGTTCACTGAAAAGGTCAGGGAGGACATTAAGATGCCTGGATAGTGATGTGCCGGGATCATTAGAGTCTGAGGCTGAGTAGGTTAATGCGACGGTCAAGGGTATCAACCCATGCTGAGAGCCCTTAATTCTGTACTAAATTAAGCCAATTCAGATCATTTAATTAACTATGTTCCAAAGTTTTCTCACTTTGAAGAGAATAAAAAGACTTCCATTTCATCCTGATTTCTGAGAAAATTAAACCATGCATGAAAGCACTTAAAAAATTATAAAGTGTTTTGAAAATGCAAGAGATTGCAGTGCATTAACCAAGGAAATCTTCTGGAGGAGAAAAGGACCAACATTTATATGCCAAACACCAGGCACTTCATAAGTATCACATTATGTAATTGGCAGACGTCCTGTGGTCTCTACTTTACAGATAAGGAAACTGAGCCCAAAGATGTCTGGCAAATGAGGAATGGAGCCCCACGTACAGTCTGGCAGGGGGCTCGTCTCCTGGACTCGGGTCTGTGTGTCGTCATTTGAGTCCCCCTTTCAGGGTGCAATCCAGAAAGTTTCTGTCTTCAAATATTTGCCGTGCTAAAGCATCTTTTCCATTGCCAAGAACCATCCTATTAAGTGAATTAAATTAATAGAATCCAATTAACAGGAATCCAATCTAGGATCTGACTTTTCAATAATATTGAATACTATTGCTTCCTTCTGGTTAAAAGGGTAAAACGGAGAGTTGCAAAAGAGCGTCCCATTCACACATTCCCCTAGATGAGCCTCTCTCCCAATGGCCATAGTGAGAAATTTCGTTTGGATAGAATGTCACCGCTTACAAAATGCAAGGCATCTCACACTTACCTGCATGTTCTAAACTGAACCTGTGCCTGTCCCCCTCAGCTGTCCTGCCCTGGGCTCTTCTGAGCAGTCCTCCTCATCTCCTTGGTGTCACCAGCCTTCATCCTACTGCTCAGGCCGGGTGTGTCAGAAGCATCTAGTCCGTTTCTCCTACCCCTCCTTGCTTCCCATCTAACCCTGCACCCCAAACCCATTCATTTCCTCATCCTCATTGCCGCCCCTGCACCCAACCATCACTCACTCATGCCTCGGCCAAGGCTTTACTGCCAATGTCATCTGGAGCAGAGTTACTAGTATTGCACCAATGTTAATGTTTAAGTTCTGATCAATGTCCCATGGTCAAGTAAGAGATTTGCTTTGGTGACAACCGGGCAAGGGGTGTAAGGAGACTCTCTGTACTATCTTTACAACCCTCCTCTAAGTATAAGATTATTTCACAGCTTTTAAAAATGTTTTCTTGTCTACTCCACAAACTTTCCTTTGACTTAGAAGACACTATATTAAGAGACGGAAGAAATCAGCCTGCCACTGAGACCTTTGTCCTTAATTCAGACAAGTGTGTCTCAGGAGACATCCTTCCAGGACCTCTTAGAAGGCTTTTTGATGTCTTGTGACCCACGGCTCAGCATTTGGGTGTGTGGCCACCCTCGTTTCACCCTGGTTCTGGTTTCCTGGATCTGACAAATATAAAAATCACAAAGATTCTGCGTGTCATCTAAGGGAGAGAGAAAGCCTTCAAACAAGCAGAGCATACATCCTAGTTCTGTTTAGGAATAAGAAAATAGGCTCAGTGCTTATAGCACAGTGGTTCCAGTGCCAGCCACATGCACCGAGCCTGGAGGTTCAAGCCTGGCCCGGGCCAGCTAAACAAGAATGACAACTGCAACCAGAAACTAGCCAGGTGTTGTGGCAGGCACCTGTAGTCCCAGCTACTTGGGAGACTGAGGCAAGAGAATCACTTAAATCCAAGAGTTTGAGGTTGTGAGCTGTAACGCCATAGCACTCTACCTAGGGTGACATAGTGAGACTCTGTCTCAAAAAAAAAGAAAGAAAGAAGAAAATAGATGTTTGATATATACTTACCTGTTAAGAAGGGAACGATCCTCTAACACAAGTTTTGTTAATGTTCCTATGTTATAGCTGAGGATTCTGAGCCTTAAAGAGCAAAGCAATCTTGGAACATGGCACAGCAGGGAGCAGCACATCTAGACAGAGCCCATGTCTAGCCTTTCCAGTTATAACAGCTGATCATCGCAGCTCTCCACTCCAATTCCAAACCTCATTTGGGTACAGGTTCATAACATCACCTAATTCTAAAGCACAACTATGGCTTAAGACTCCCCCAAGTGTAAGGACTTTCATCCTAACCCCCCAGCACTTCTCTACCCTCTACCAGTGTTCCAGATGATTGGATCAGTGTGCTGTTCTGAATGAAAGAACAACCTCATACAGAGACCTTTCTTCAAAGTAGCATTTTGCCCTTTAAATTCGAAAGTCATTTGACACTGTATTTTTTTCATTAGTTCAGGGTTGCTGAATTTCCACTTACTTTTTCAGGCAGTCACTACACAGGGAATAGGCACAGCTTAGATTATCCACATCAGTTTGGGCTGAGTGACCCAAGGGAAGAAACACTTGTTTGATTGGTCAAATAGCTTTCCCAATCAATGAGGCGTCTAGCCTCCACCTGGGAAGTGCAAAGCCACAGGGGGAGGAAATTGTCAGCAAGGAGGTAAAAAGGGATCAGAAGCATCTGCTAGAAAATAAAAACAATGATAATAGTACAATTTGTTTATTCATTTATTTCTTTATTTATGAGACACAATCTCACTCTGTTGCCCAGCTACAGTGCCATGGTATCAGCCTAGCTCACAGCAACCCCTGGGCTCAAGTGACCCTCCCGCCTCAGTCTCCCGAGTAGCTTGGACTACAGCCATGTGCCCCCATGTCCAGCTAGTTTTTCTATTTTTAATAGAGACAGGGTCTGGTCTGGTCTGGTCTGGAACTCTTGAGCTCAAGGCATCCTCCCTGCTCGGCCTCCCAGAGTGCTGGGGTTACAGGTGTGCGCCACCATGCCTGTAACAGTAATGGTACTATTTATTGAACAGAACACTCTTAGAGGAAGATAATGGGATGGTGCCCCTGGAGGTGTGTGCTGCAGTGACCCCTATTTGTGCACTCAACTCCTTCCACAGATTCTCTCAGTTCATTCTTACAGCAGACCTTTGCATAAATGGTATTATTAGGGAGGAAAGGGGGGTTCAGAGAGATTATGTATTTTGCCCAAAGTTGCTCAGCTACTACATGAGAAAAGGATTTTACCAACTGTTATGAAGATCAGTAATGACACAGAGAAGGTGACATGAACTGGGCTTTAGGAGACTTGGATTTTAGTCTTCATCTGTTTCTTGCTTGGTCTGTGTTCATGGGCTATTCCCCTCCCTGCTCCTGCAAAAAGAGGAAGCTGGAGTGTCTGACCAGTACACGGGGCTGACTGGCTACAGGTGGTTGGTGTTTGGAAAACAGAAAAGGGGACCCTAGTACAGACTGAAACAGACAAAAGACACGGGCGAGTCACAGGAGGTAAGATTTGACCTGGAATTTAAAAGGTGAGAGTTTGTCATCCCAGAGTAATAAAAAGGGGGGTGGTAATTCAGGTACTGGGAAAAGTATATTTGAAGGGACAGAACTAGTGAGTGTGATGATTGAGAACACTGGTGGCTCTGAAGCCAAAAGCCTGAGAGACGATTCCTGCTTCCCACTTCTCAGCTAGTTAGCTAGTCACCTCCGTTCACTCATCTGCAAAAAGACAGAAATAGTATAACATGCTTCATGGGTATTGGGAAGATGAAATGAATGGTCCACATAGTTCCTTGGCCTGAGAGAAACACTCAGTATTAGTGAGCTGCCCTTGGCTATGACTTCCATTATTTTTATTAGAGCTTCAAGAAAATGACACATTCTGGAAAGGGCAAGGACGGGTGTGGCTGTCCATTCACCCATTCGGCAAATGTTTACTGAGAGCACACGTGTACCAGATGTGTTCTGAATGGGAGTGGGGGGCAGAGACAGTGATGGAAAATTAAAAAAGTAAGATGGAAGACATTGTGTGAAACTTGGTGCGCTAAAAAGAGAAAGTTAGCATTACCTTGAAGCTATGGATCCCACTTGCAGGATAGACAGAATGGAGGCAGGGAAGTGGGGAGTGATCAGAGGCAGGGATGCTGCCCTGACCTGGGGCCAGGCTGGGGGCTGTCGGTGAAGGCAGTGGTGATGGAAGTTAGACAGTAGATGTGAAAGATATTTAAGAGGTGCAAACTAAAATATGGAACTTGGGCATTGGTTGATGTTAAGGACGAGAAAGGGCAAGAATTCAGGGGATGAATTTATGATGGATAAATGGACAGATGGATGGATAGATGGATGGATGGATAGAAGACCATGTGGGTGGGTGGATGGATGGATAAGGGGATGCCCAGATAGTTGACGAGAAAGAAATTATAGGTTTGGATGTGAAGCAGCTCAGCTGTTTCAGACAAAATATAACTCGTGTTTCTTCCTTATAGCCCACGAAGAGGCATTTCTCATCTCCTTGATATTCCCCCAAATAAGTGAGACCAGTTTTCTATCCAAGGATATTTGCAGTATATACATTCTAAAATAATTTAAGCTTCAAACTTATGCTGAAATCATTTCATGTGTTGGCCCTGTGGGTTGCATTGTGAGAAGAGAAAGTTCCACTGCATTGAGAGAGAAAAGAAACTGCCCCCTCTATATCTTATCATCTGTCAGGGGGTGGAGGGTTGCGGATCACTTCACATATCTGTCTCCCCAGTTTTATAAATCTGTGAATTAAAATAATTGAGTTAGATGCTCCAGGAGTTACTATCAAGCCCTAAGTATTCCTATGTGAAATTAGATGTCTCCATGATATCACCTGGAAGGCTAAAAGTGCCTTTTGCTAAATTTATTTATAATAACAAATATGTTTCTCAGGTATAAATTCTGATTAACTTTCTCAGAATGCAAATTAAAACCACCTGGGGGGATCACTTAACCCCCCCCCATGAGACTAGCCCACATCACAAAGTTGCAGATCCTTAGCCAGGATGTGAAGAAAAGGGAACACTTTTATACTGCTGGTAGGATTGCAAACTAATACAGCCTCTTCGAAAAAAATATAGAAAATCTCAAGGAACTAAAAGTAGATCTTCCATTTGATCCCCCACTCCCATTACTAGGCATCTACCCAGAAGAAAAAAAGTCATTTTACCCTAAGGATTCCAATGTTTATCGCAGCTCAATTCACAACATGAATAGATTAATCAACTGTGGTAGATGTATACCATGGAATACTCTTCAGCCATAAAACAATGGAGACTTTACATGTTTTGCATTAACCTGGATGAAGTTGAAGAACATTCTTAGTGAAGTGTCCCAAGAATGGAAAAGCAAGTATCCAATGTACTCAATAATAATATCAAGCCAATAGACAAATACACACCCACAAGAGAGAAATAAACAATTAAACTCAAGTGGGGAGAGGAGATGGGGTGGGGGAGGGAAGGAGGCCTATGATTTCAGCACAGGCCTGACAGGCACAGTGTGAGGGTACGCGGCACACCTCCTGAGTGAGGGACACACCTACAACTGGGACTCTACCTAACAAACTCAAACAATGTGACCAAATCATCCAGTCCCTCATATTAATCTGAAATTTAACCACAAAAATAATAAGAATAACTTTCTCTAAACTCAGTATCTTATTTCAGTTACTAGATTGCCTGGATTTGAACCCAGCCCTAACAATTATGAGCTGTGGAACCTCAGGCCTGTAACATAGCATCACTCTATGAATTTGTTATTTTTCAGAAGACAGTTGAAAGAATAAACAAATGTGTCTCTATTAAAGGTGATACAATAGGAAAATTATTGGGTTGGGCTTCAGTTCTTTCCAATTCTCTCTTTTCTATCTTCTGTTCTGCTCTGAGAGCAAGAAAGACTTTGGTCTTCAGTTACTTTACTGGGACAAGATAAGAAAAATATCCTCCTTTTCCTAACACCTGGAAGCCTGGGGTTGACTTGGTAAATACTCAAGACACGTAGGCCCTCGCCTTTCCCATCTCGCTCCACCCAGTTGGATACATGAAACCTTGGAACTTTACCCACCATCACCTGAAACCACGATTGCTTCTTATTTTATATGCACCATATTTACATTGTAAATTTGATTCACTAGAATGACTTTCAATCCCCATAGATGGCAGAGCCCAGTTCTCAACCGTTTTTATTTTTTCACTAATCAAAATACTACGATACCTTCTCCCTGACTTCTCATGTCACCTGAAAGTCCACTCTAGATAATTATTTTAAACAAGCTCTACTGTAAAGCTAAACCTTAAGTTTTACCAGCTAATGCCTGATTCCTTTTTGAATCCACAAGAAGAAATGAACTTTGGTATAAACAAATTTATTATAGGAGAGAAAGAGTCAATAAAAAGATAATTCCTACTATGGCACAATTTTCCCAGGGGTTCAGACCAGGCTGCGAAGTGCAGAGAATTGTGGGCATGGACTTGAAAACCTCGCTTTAGAGGTTTCGCTGGTCAGAATGTACGTGACTACAGAAACACAATGCTCAATGAAATCAATGATTAAAGTATAAAAAGGATCAAAGCATAAGATTGTGGAATCAGTCATGTGAATCAAAGTCCTTTTTGTTTGTTCCCTTGTAGTTGCCAAACAATTTCCATGGCAATAACTGTAGCCAAAATATAGCACCAACAGGGGGTCAGGTGTTAAACATCTCTACAGGTGTTAAACATTTGCACTGCTGAATGCTCTGAGCAGCCAAATAGAGTATCTTCCTTATCACCTTCTGCACACTGCAACATATCAGAAAAGAAGATCAGTTTCCCAGGAAAAGTCAATTAGGCAAGATCCCACCAAAACCCCTCCCTCCTCCCACCAATCACCTTCCCTTCCTTCCTCTCCCCTCCCCCTCCCCTTCCTCTTCTTCTCTCCCCCTTATTAGACTATATTTCTGTTTTATAATTCGTATGAGTGTGTGTTTATATAATGGTTTCATAATAATATTGAGTAATATTGGACAGTTTTTTCTCATTCTTGAGATACTTTACTAAGAAGAAACTGTTCCAACTCCATCCAGTTAAACATAAAATATGTTAATTCTTCATCTTTTTATAACTGAATTGTACTCCATGGTATATACATATACCACAATTTGTTAATACAGTCATAGTTTGATGGGCATTTGGGCTGTTTCCACAACTTGGCAATTATGAATTGGGCTGCAATAAACATTCTGGTGCAAATGTCTTTGTGGTAAAATAATTTTTGTTCTGGGTTCCAGTACTGGATCTTGCCTAATGTGCACAATGCAAGGGTATATTTCAAAATAACTAAGAGTAAATTATAAATGTCTTACCACAAAAAAATAAGTGAGGTGATGATTATGTTAATAAATTTGATTTAAGCATTCCACATTGTATACCAAGTCATCACCTTGTACCCCATGAAGGTATACATTTACGATTTTAATTAAAAATTAAATGAAAATAATTTAAGAAGATAAAAATGTAAAAAAAAAAAAAAAAAAAAAAAAAGTCAATTAGGCTGTGACATTAACCCTGTGTTCCAGAAGCTAGCAGGGTATATGATAAATTTTCAGAGCACAGGGAAGAGGGATTGGCAGAAAAAATGAGCTCGGTTAGCACTAATCTTCAACAAAAGAATGATATTTATCTCCCAGTGGGGGACAAATTAAATTTGAGATGAATTTGAAGGGCCATTTTTCTTCAAAAGGCCTCAGTACATACTTCCACATACTTCTATACCTCATGCCTTGAAGAATACTGAGTTTCATTCAAATTGTGTATTACGTTGGAGTTGGGAAAGATGAGTCAAGGTTGAAAGACACAGAGCTCTGATTTAAAAGTATTGATTCTGTTAGTGAGGAATGTTAACTACATTTCTGTGGTTGTAACCTGCAAGTCGTTTGAATAAATGCTTCCTCTGACTCAGGCATCTCCTTAACCTTCACCCTTTCCTCTAAAACCTGGTTCTATGTGAAAGCTCAGCAGCAAATCTACCAGAAGTCAAGGCTGGAGAGGCTCACAGAGACGCTTCCTGCAACAGCCAGAAGAGGCATAAACTGAAACTCAAGAGGGAAAGTCAGATAGCCGCTGATAGTTCCTGCTTTGGGTTCATGGTTAGTAGGTCTATGACCTTGGCCAAATTACTTTACCCGACAGAGGCTTGCTTTCCTCATCTGAAGAATGGAAATTAGAATACTTGTCCTGAAAGGCAAAGACTAGTCTCAAATACTTTAATGTCTGGAAAACAGTCAGCTTGGTTCCTGGAGTATCACAGTGCACAATGAGTGGAAGGCGCTATTTTTCAAATTTCAGAGTAATATCAGCGTACAAATGATTGGGTTACATTATTTATACTCGTTAGGCAAAGTTTAAGTTGTAGTTGAGCCCTTCACCCAGGGGGTTGTGCTGTACACATTTCCACTGTGCACATTGAGAGCTTACCAGATCGCCTTCCTCTTCCCTCCCTTTTCTTTTCTCTCCCCTCCCACTTGAATGTGATTGTGTGTGTGTTTTTTTTCTCCTGTGGGCATGTGTTTATCTATTGAAAGGTACTATCATAACAGAACAGTGAGGAATAGAAATAGCAGGAGGTGATATTGCTGGACCAAGGATGGTCAGTTGAGATGGGAGCCACCATCAAGTGTAGCAGAAAACATTGGATAAGCACATTTCAGTTGAAATGTGAGCTTTTCACACAGTAAATATCAATCAAGATAGAACTCAATAATAAAAACACAAAGAACCCAATTAAAAACAGGCAACAGATCTGAACAATCGGTTTACCTCTAAAAAAGATACACAAATGGCTACCATAAATATATAAAATGATCTCAATAACATTAACAATCAGGAAATTGAGAATTAAAACAACGGTAAGATGCATTAGGATGGCTAGGATAAAGAATACAGATGATAGCAAGTGTTGGTGAGGATGTGGAGAAATCAGAACCCCCATAGACTACTGGGGCGGGGGGTGAAAAATGGTGCAGCCACTGTGGAAAAAACAGGCTGACAGTTGAACCTTCAGGCGGTTAACAAAGAGCTGTGATATGACTGACCAATTCCACTCTTCAGCATAGATACAAGAGAAATGAAAACACACATCCACACAAAAACTCGTGCACGAACGGTCATAGGGCCACTAGTCACAATAGCCGCAAAGTGAAAACAACTCAACCAGTGAATGGAAAAATAAAACATGCTATATCTATATCATAAAATAGTATTTAGCAATAAAACAAGACAAAAGACTGACAGAGGCCACAACACAGAACGAGCCTTGAAAAAATTAAGTGAAAGAATCCACATCACAGAGACCACGTACTGTATGATTTACGTGCTATTTCCATGTCAGCCTGTCTATGGAGACAGAGGGTAGACTCATGGTTTCCTGGGGCTCCAGGGAGGGGTGACAAGGCGTGAGGAGTGACTGTAACAGGTACGAGGCTTCTTTGGGAAGGCTATAAAATATTCTAAAACTGATTGTGATGATGGCTGCACAACTCAGAATATGCTAAAAAAAACATTGAATTACATACTGTAAGTGGATGGACTGCATGCTATGTGGATTATATCTCAACAAAGCTGTTTGAAAAAATCAGTCAAGCTAATCAGCTGGCTCAGTCAGACAGTTGTCATGATTCTGTCATTAAGACGGTTAGACGCACCAGCATGACCATTTTGATTCATCTTTTCCCCTTGTTTAGATATGTTCATTATCCCAAACACAATGTGCAGAATGTTAAGCATTTATTTAGCTCATATATCTGTGATATGGGCTGGGCTGGGCTGAACTGGGCTCAACTTGGCTGACCTGTTCATGTGTCTGTGGTCAGCTGGGCAGTCTTAGCTGGCCCATGGTGGTCTCAGCGGGGCTGATTCATCTCTGCCATCATCACATGATCTTTTCTTTCATGCTCTAGTCTTACTTTGTTCCCATGGAGATGCTGGGGTTCATTGGCACAGGAAATGCCACCCAGCCACACCCATCCATTCAGCAGGACAAGGGAAGTGATGAAGCAGCCGTGATTGAAGGGCAAAGGTGACAGGGTCACTGAAAAATCCCACTGCAAAGAGCAAGGAGAGAGCACGGTATAAAGAATTGAGGCACATCTTCTAATCAGCCTATCATGTACATATTTTTGGGGGGAGGCAAGAAGTCTAGCTTTTAATTCCATAATTATCACTCATCTTGCAGGCAGCTTTGGGCACATTTATTGCTTCTTGTTGCAAAAAGAAATAAGGCACACTTGACCTTCAATCAGGTTTTTCAGTTGAAATGAGATTTAAAACTTCTTTAGGCTACTTATTCCCCCCCCCCAAAAAAAAAAGATGAGGTTAAATACAAAGACAGTATCTCATACTTATTAGCACCAAGTGTTTTATGATCCATGAATATAAATAAGGTGGAGTTCAAACTACCACATACTAGAAAGACCAGAGGTTTCTGAGAATTAAAATCCTGTTTAGGTAATACCTTCTTTGGAATGAAGTAGAGTACAGAAAATTGTTACATATCTTATGTGATTCACCCATTCAATTTATTACAACCTTGGGCAAGGCACTAGGAATACAAGAATGAATGAGACCCATTCATCCATCCCCTTCCAGGAGAAGACTGAGGTCAAACAGGGGAAAAGAGTTATGACCCAGAATATGAAAATTTCTTTTTTTTTTTTTCTTTTCTTTTAAGACAGAGTTTCACTCTGTCACCTTCAGTAGAGTGCTATGACATCATAGCTCACAGCAACTTCAAACTCTTGGACTCAAGTGATCCTTCTGCCTCAGCCTCCTGAGTAGCTGGGACTATAGGCACCTGCCACAATGGCTGGCTTTTTTTTTTTTTAGAGTCAAGATCTTGCTCTTGCTCACAGTGGTCTTGAACTCCTGCGCTTAGGCTATCCACCTGCCTTGGCCTCGCAGAGTGCTAGGATTATAGGCGTGGGCCACCACGCCTGGCCCAGAATATGAAAATTTCAAGAAGGATGGATGGCCAGCTGCACAATAGGCATCAGAGAAGACATTACATTAGAGTGACAGCAAAGCGTGTTGCTATCCACTAGGCTACTGGTCGATGACACAGAGGCAGCACCGCAGATGAAATGAATGATTTTAAAAGGGATGACTGGTGCTCGCTCAGGCACATCAGCAATTGCCTGTCTTTATTCACTTTCTTATACATCCAAACTCATCAGATAAAAATAATCCAAGAATAAGGAAGACAAAAGGTAACAAACCTGTCATTAAGGTTACTTATCAGCGTTAATACAGCAAAGTATGTACACTACCTTTCTAAACTAAGAATATCTTGTTTGGACATAATACAACAATGAAGATAAACCACAAAGGTGCTGGGTTGTCTGTTCTGTTTGCCCACTTCCCTATATGACTAGCTGAAATTTATTATGTAAATAGAGGTAGGGGATTAAGTGCAACTGTCCATTGCCCCAGGCAAATGATCTGTCTCCAGCTGCGACTTGGCGGGGCCCTCCGGCACATTCTTTCCTTTAAAGTGTAACTGCCTGCATTTTTCAGCAAGGCCGCTTCTGTGAGCTGGAGGAGAATATCCCCCAAAACTCACATCTAGCCCAAGTACTGGAAATGTTCCTTCTCAGGGCCTCATACTTCAAGGAACACAAATGAGACTGATTCACCTCACAAGGGTGCAGGGGACTGTGCCCCTTCAAAAGGAAGCCACTGGATTGGGCAGAGCTCACTTGTTCTACAGATGCGACTTAAGTTACAATATGCTAGGTCCTTTGTTGAATTCTGGAGCAGAGAATTAATAAGGCTTCTTGACCTCAAAGAGCAGAGGGTCTAGTGGGAGAGAACAGACAGCAATAAAACAAAAACCTAGTGTGAAAAAGTGAAAAAAATGTTTTAAAGGAGGTCGTTTGTCTCCATGCAACATATGCTTTCAGTGGAAAGAAAAAGAAACACTCTGCAGGTAACGAATGAGAGATAAGAACAAATAATTGTAATTGAGGAGGAGGAAAACTCAGAGAGCAGGTTGAGGGAAATGTGGAGTTCAAGAAAAGCTTTTGCCTTCTTTTTGTCTTTGTTTTTATTTTTGTATGGAGGCCACTGAAAGATGTACCGAAAGTAATAACACAAGCCAGTAGAGAAGAGGAGCTTGAAGATAGAGGAAAACAACAGCACTATCTCTGGAAGGGAAACTGAAGCTGGGACACAAGAACACGGTTTATTTTGGAAAAAATGAGGACTACTTCTTCTGAGGCAGGAAGAAAAGCAGTCCCCTTGGGCGAATGCCTGTATTTTTCAACCAAATATCTGAACCCAGAGAGCACTTTATGCCATTTGGGGGTCCAGATAAGCCATCTAGGGAGATTTACATTGGATTTATTTTTTTTATTAAGTCATTTGTACATAAATCATGAATACATTTATGCTATGATGGGATTCAATGTGTTGATTATTTGTACAAATTGGAGTGCTTACATCCTACTAATCAACATAGCCCTCACTTCATTTACCCAATTACAGTTTTAAGACATTTGTGTTCTACACCTGATAGATCCAACTTGTACTTGCAATATGTTCCATAGGTGTGGTCCCCCTATTAAGCTTCCCTCTATCGATCCACACCCCTCCCTGTCCCTCCCCCTCCCCTTCTCCCCTTCATCCTGGGCTATAGTTCCAATGTACTTGGTACTACTATGAAACCAATTTATAATCACTCACATTTTCATGTGAAAGATGAATTACATTGGATTTAACAATACTGGCATTTCCAGGGACTTCCGAGGTTAACTTTGAAAGTAGGACACAATAATTAAAATTGAGGGTTTCCAGGAAAGCTGTGACATGTGCTTGTGCAGACATCTTTTTTGGAGATGCATGTGAGAGGGCTGAACAAATCACGCCTATAGGTCTGCACACTGTGGTGGGTTGGAGTGAGTTCATGTACTGAGATGAAGCCCAGGATGTTAGAGAGAGAGGCAGCAACCGGGTGCTGGACACAAAGATGGAAAAGGCTCACCTCAGGATGCAGGGAGCTGCTGCCCAGGGATTTGTGTATTCTGGGAGAGACTCTAGAGAGGTCATGCTGGTTTATGGGAAGCCTAATTAGGAAAGTTAATCAGATGCAAAATTATCCCGATGAATTCCATGCATCCCACAGCTGAAGAGTTACAATGTGAGGGTTACCTGCTGTTTTGGATTTCTATGCTGACAGCTCTCATCTGTTACTACAGAAAATTGTATCAACTTCTTAGAATGTCTCTGTATAAATGTGCAGGGTGTGTCACACTTTTTGAAGGTGCCACTTTTCTCAAGGCAAGTTCATTGCTTTTGAAACAGTAGTAGTACTTGTGGCAGTGCTTAGAAAAAGGATAGGACAGCCAGACACAAAACCACCACAGCCTTCAACAGCATGGGAGTGATAAAGTGTACCATCCTAATTCTTGTACCCAGCTTGAATACCTCTCATTAAAATTTCCTTTCTTGATTGCTATGAGCCCAAATGGGTAAAGGACAGAGCTGACACATCCATGTGTATTTTAACAGTGAAATTGAAAATAACTGTACTGTAAAAGAATTGCAACTACATTTAATCATAATCTTGATGTAGAAGAAAGAAAGAAAGAAGGAAGGAAGGAAGGAAGGAAGGAAGGAAGGAAGGAAGGAAGGAAGGAAGGAAAGAAAGAAAGAAAGAAAGAAAGAAAGAAAGAAAGAAAGAAAGAAAGAAAGAAAGAAAGAAAGAAAGAATTCCATACAGGTTTTGGAGTCAAATGGTTCTAGACCAGAAAATCAGCTATCTTATCTCAGGTCTGTTATCTGGGTTGAGTGCTGTCAGTTTCATTCTCTGTATTATTGGGCTAACTATATGTACACAAATATGTGTGAATAGATAGGGAATAGGAAGATAGATGATTGGTAGAGATGACAGATGAATGATAGAGATGATTAAGATAGTGATGATGATGAAGATGGGTGAATAAATTGATAAACAGATATAGAGAGGTAAGTCATAGAATAGGAGGCACAGAGAGAAAGGAGAGAGAGGGAGAGGCAGAGGAAAGAAGAAAAATGCAAATGTTATTCAAGGTATACTGGTTGAGGTCTGGAGTTAGGCTACCTAAATTGAACCCAAGATGTTTCAGGTACTAGCTGTAGGACTTTGGGCAAGGTCTGCCTCATAGGACAGCTGTGAGAATTAAACTCAATAATCCTGTAAAATCTGTGGGACACAGTTCATTAATAACCAAACTTACGTCATAACTACTCTGTCAGCTACCAAGCTGAGCAATTTGTGTGTGTTAACCTACGTAACTCTCCCAACATAGCCATGGGGAAGATAATATCCCCACTTTCAGATAGGGCTTCAGGCAATGACACACAGCCAGAATGTCCGTGTCTTGCCCAGTCTTGGGGTGGCCATTCACAAGGACTATCTGGGGCTGTGGCTTTATGGAAATGAAATAACTTGCCCAGCTTTACGTGGAAAGCAAAGAATATGTCTGACACTAAATGTGTGCTTTCAACACTTACGCACAGTATACCATAGTACTTACTATTATGTTACCCAAATTAGACTGGTGGAACACCAATTAGACTGGGGAACATCAGATTAGTGTTCAGATGGTAGAGAAGGGTAAAAAACCCTGTTAAAAAGATTATATTGATGTGTCTCCATTTCTTCTTCGTCCCCTCCATCTCAGGCACTGCACAAATTCCATTAGCAACCCTACAAAGCCAGCTTACACCGGATTTAAAATTCTTTTGCACTTAAGCTCTGGTTATTCCCTACTCTTGATTAGCTGGGTGTGGCTTATCTTTTGCTAATCCGTCTACAAATGCCCCTTATTTTCCAACCAGCATGCTAGCGGCCACTCTTGCCTCTCTGTTCATTAGTGTTTGCTGAGAAAACAAAAGCCTATTTAAATCCTAGCACTAGGAAATCTTAATTGGAAAGTCAGTCTTTCTCCCTGCTCTGACACATTCCATTGCTGAAGGCCTGCCTTTAGCACAGAGCTAAGAGCGTAGAGACACCAATTGGAGTTTAGGTGATGGGGCCTGAAATTGACACCCAGGGCACCACATTTAGGTTCCAGCTCACTCAGGAGTTGTCAGCATCTTTCCTAGCCTGCTCTTCCAGCCATGAATCTAGCTCACCTTCCCCCCACCCTTTGTGTCATCCCCAGATCCAGCTCAAATCCACATTGAAGAATACCAAGGCCCAAACTTTTCAGGGAATCTCTGTCCATGGTGCTGAAAAATAATGGCAGGGACGCATCCTCCTTTCTTTTAATACAGTGACTCCTGTTTAATCTCTATAAGGAAAGCAGATCCAAGTGGGGAAGGAAGTGAGTATGTGGGGTGGGGGATAGTGGCAGAGACAGAGAGATAGAGACAGAGAAAGAGGCTGAAAGGTGGTGGGAAGGAAGCTGACCAATAAAGAACATAAGTTGTTAGGGAGAAAACAGACTTCTGATGTCATTTACAAATAACTCAATTTCTAAGAAGTATTCCTCATTGCCAGAAGTTAGGGTATCTCCTAACATACAGCTAATAACTTATAAACTTACACACACAGGAGCTATCCTTCTCACCACCCTGAGTGAGGTCAGGAATGCTTTGTGGTTACCTGGCACCAGCCTGTATCCTCTGCATGCCAACAGCTGGAGTTTCAAAGCGTCTTCACACACAGCACAAGGTTAGGGCTACTCATTTAGCTGCAGAGCTTCTCTGTTTACAATATCACAACCCTCCATAGGTGAGTGTTCTTCGTCTTTCTTCTCTCAGGACCTAACATATTAAAAATCACATGTCATAAATTCAATACATCTGTGACAAATGAGCAAATGCATATAAGGTCAAGCAAATAAGCATCTGTCCTAAGTGCGTGTATAGGACAGAGTGTAATGGAGAACCCAAGTGGAAGAGTCTGCACAGGACAAGTGTTACCAAAAGTTCATGTACTTGAGGGAGGAGCTGGACAGATTGACTAGTAGGAGGGAGTCTTCCAGGAAACCAGGCACAAAATGAGGTCACTGTCATCTAAGAGAATTATATGTCACTGGCTAATGGTGAGGATTAAATACAAGAGAAGGAGCAGCTGGTGGCACTAGGCATAGTGGCAGTAACTTGTGGAATATATGAATGGAAATTTCTCTTACACAATTTGGCTATATGGATCCAGAGCTCTGAAGAGAGGTCTGGTCTGAAGAAGCAGACTTAAGATTTATACACCAATATGGGGTAGGGATGAGCTTATCAAAGAAGTTATATACTAAGAAGAGACGCCTGCTGTGGAGAGAGCCCTGGAGCATGATGGCATTTAAGTACAAGGCACAGGACCAGGATGCCAGAATAAAGAAGGAGGATACAGCTAGAGGTAGGAAGATTGGCAGGAGGGAGCACTTGCATATACACACGCAGCCTTCGAAGGTGGGTGCTCCTGCCCCCGGGGATGCAGTGTTTGCAAGGACCAGTGGACATGCACAGTTTCCAAGGAATCAATGTCCTGATGTTCAAGACCCAAGCATGTTCCTGCCTAACACTGATGTGTCTGAACAGGCTCTTGCAGAGACTCGTTTCCCACCTTCACTTTCAATAGTCATCTTCTTTCACTTTAAAAGAAAGACATATGACTCACTCATCTTGAATCTTACCCTAGTGCCATGTCTAGGAATATAAAAACTTACCAGGCACCAAAGGGACTGGCTGAAATACCGGAGTTTGGGAAGCCACATGCCTTCAAGAAGCTCTCCAGGACAGCCCTGCTTCGCCTGTCCTATAAACATTTTGCCCATATAAAGGGCAAAACTGAGGTTCAGAAATCAATATTTTGACCCATGCCTAACAATATTTACATAAGAATATAAAATGTCTACTTATCCAAAAATAAAATATTCTTGTATTTTTATTGTATATTAATTTTTGAATCACTTACGTGTACATTATAAGGTGACAGCTTTATTTTTGATGGCCAATATTTATAATTCACTAAAAATAACAGCCTTGGCAATATGCAAACTTAAGATAAAAATTTTAGATAGCAATTCAAAAACTTTTGAGGGGGCAAATTTTCCAGAATTATTTTTAGATTCATATAACAGCAAAAACGTGGGGAGACCACTGTAGGGGAGAGAGGGAGAGAGAGAATGAGAGTATAGGGAAAATCTAGAGGTGCAAGACTTTTTAAAATTATTTTTTTAATCTGGCTTATTCTTAAATATCTGTTCCTTTCTAGATATGGCAGAAAACTTGCTCCCAGCCTGGAGATAAGCTCCAGGAAAGCAGCAGAGATGGACGGTGCTATTCAGAACCCTAGCGAGAAGGGCAGGTGCAGAGCATGGGGTGTCTACACAGACATACTTTCTTTTAGGTGCACAGAAGTTACCCCCTCACCTTCACCTTCTTTCTCTGGTTCTCTCTGCAAGGTCTTAAACTGCTGGAAGCTTCTCATGAGGCAGAAAAACTTCATGAAGGAGGAAGCTATTGAAAGCATTTCCTTCATTCATGCACTAACTAAAACATAGTTATCAACAGCCTACACTGCAGATGTGTTGTGAGAGGTGGGGAAATATTCTCTGTGGAAGAGATATTTGAGCCAAGACCTGACTGACTTCAAGGAGCTAGTGATAGGAAACCCCAGCAAAGAGCATTTCAGACACGGTGGGCCTTAAGGACAAAGGTCCTAAAGCTGGAATTAACTTTAACATCTCTGACAAAGAGGAAGAAGCCCAACATGGCCAAAGCACATGAAAGGGAAAGAGATAAGAAAATAGGCTAGAAAGGAGGGAAGGCACCAGATCACGCAGTGTCACAGTAAGGAATTTGCATTAATTCTAAGTAATAAAAGAAGTGATTAGAGGTTTTTATCTAGGGCATATAATCTTCTGATTCACATTTTCGAAAGATCATTCTGATGCCTATGTGAAGATTATATTATTAGGACTTTGAGTAAACACAATGACTAACACACAAAACACACACCCCTTATTTTCTCTCACTCTTGACACTCCATTGAAATGATAAGTAAGATATTTAGTTTTTAAGTATACACCCAGAACAAAAGGGAAAACAAGAGAATGACAAAATTCTGAAAGTTAGAAGTTACAAGAACAAGTGTTAAGTGACTTAGCAGATTTGATTCTTCTGCTGGAACTGTGGAAAACTGAGACCGACGTGACTTAGATAATGGATCCTCAAAAAGACTCAGATTGATTACATTATATACTTCAAAAGCAGGGGGAAAATCAAAGGAGGAAAGATTGTGAAACATCTTAAGTTTTCAGATGTACAGATCACCTTCCACAAGCCACACAGTGGAGGAATCGCCCTCCACTTTAAGGACACATAGGAAAGAGAAGTGACCAAGAAATCTTCAGACTTCTAATAGCAGTACCACATGCTGGAAAGGCAGGAGCTGAAAAACATCTTGACAATTCAGAAGAAAATTTATTTTTAAGTTAGACCAAATGAAGATAGAAGAAATTTGCCTTATTATGTCCATTTTATAGATAGGACAACTGAGGCTCTGAAAGGTTAAGTAATTACTGCATGATTATAGGGCTTGTAAGCAGCAGACTTAGGGCATAGTAAGGTAGGCTGGCTCTTGTGTGTCCACTCTCAAACACTATACAAGGGTTCTCAAAGTTCTCTAAGCATTTTATTCCTTTGGCATTCTGGTAAGGCCTTTAGTTTAAATGCTTAAAATAAAATTTCAAAAACACAGAAAATTACAATAGAAACCAATTATACCGCAACGGAATTATCGAAATACTTTAAAATACAACATGACAACCTGGGTGCTTCTTTTGTTATCATATCAACAGCAAGATTTAGTGTGGCTCTAACATCTACCATAATTCCAAAGTAACCATGAGCAAAAATGCTAATGGAGTATAAAAATATCAATTTCTATTGCTGACAAAATGTCTCAGGATCTGCTAACACAACTGAGGTTTGCTGCTTATATTCATGAAGTCAGGTAAATTGTGTGGAGATATTAGTGCAAAGAAAAGAATACAATATTTCCCCCATCATGTTTTATAGATCCTCCACATTCTATTCATGAACCCAAGAATGTCCACTATGCTATACTACTGCTCAAGTTTGGTAAAGGTATAACTTCAATTTTTAAAATTTAAGATTTTAGGGAAACAGAAAAATAATTCTTAGTTAATATGCTTAATAACATTTGTCAAGGCAAAAAGGACTCATTTAGGGATGATCACAGCAGTGGGGCATGAAACCCCTTATTATTTTCTGAACTCTACAAGTGTTTCTTTTTAACACCCAGTGCAGTGATTGGATGTATCCTTATCTGTTTTCATAATAAGGCCATGTAACACATGGCCACAAAACTTCAGTAGTGTCTACCATTTGCTTATCTGTAGCATCCAGCCAGGCAGCTCTCTGATTCTGGCTGGGCTCAGCTGTGTGGCTCTTTTGGTCTCTGCTGGACTTGCCTACAGATGTGAAGGTTGCCTGTTTAGGTAATCTAGGATGGTTCTAGTTGGAATAACCCAGCAACCATCTCTTTCATCCTCCCCCAGGCTAGCCCAAGAAGGTTCTCATGTTGGCAACCAAGGTGCAAATGCCAATACAATCGCACAGACACTTTTTAAATCTTGGCGTGATTCACATTAGCTAAGATCCTATTGGACAAAGCACTCTGTGTGCAAAACCCAGCATTGGATTCAGAGTGGGAAGGTACTACAAAGTCACATGACAATCTCTGAGGTCAGAGACACAGAGGACAGAGTCTGTCATTAGGCCATCAGTTACTACACGGAGTCTCCCTGCGTGTCTTTTTCCATTGCATCCCCCTCTCTGCTTCCACAGAGCTGTTCCCATCACTGAGAATAATATCAAGGAGCTGGTGTGGTCCTCAGAACCCATCACAACTTCACCTTGAGGTTTTGTGCAACAACCTGAAGTGGGGTATTGGCTGAGTGAAGTTGAGGGTGTGAATTCCCAAGCTGTTGCTGACTACCAATCAATCAGAGAAAATTTTCCATCTGGACCTCCCACTTGGTAGCTTACATTATGAACCAGGAGAATTCAATTAAAGTGCTCTTTATTTTTCTTCACCAAGATTGGAGACTTAGATTCACTTAGCACCAAATAAAAAATAAACATGGTACTCTTTTCTCCCAGGATACCAACAAAGACGGGAAAGAAAAATCTTGATCTATTTTGAATGACAGGACTTTCTCATGCATCTATTTCTCATCCACTCTCCCTACCTCTTTTTAAATGAAAATGACTTGAAATAAATTATTAGCAAGCCAAGGTGCTGCACTGAGAAAAATTACTTGGGAAAGTAGCTAAAACGAATCTCAGCAAGTGAAAAACTTACACTGGAGTCTAATTGGCAAAAGTGGGTGTTATCTGCCTAAATGTCAGATAGGTGGTATTGATTACACTAACCTGCTCAAACTTTCTCCCCAAATGTTTAACCTGATATTCAAGACCCTTCACAACCTAGTCTTAATCAACTTTTCTAATGAGATGTCCCCCAAAACTCTGTATGGTTTGTACTTTAGTCAAACCAACCTGCGCATCCCACACAATTTGTGTTCCTTGTTTCTGAAATTGCTCCAGAGATCCTCTCTGCAAAAGAAAAAAGAAAAAGTTATTTCACTTCTGCTCCCCAAGCTCACTCATCCAGCCAGATCCAACCCTTCCACCAGCCAAGGTCAAGCACTGCTTCCATTTGTTCAATAACCAGTTTTTAAAGGACTCTTCCTTCCCAGACTCTCTCTAGAAAGTTCAAGTAAAGGACCTTATTGTGCTTCCTTCATAGAGTTCTGAAGATCAAGTAAGTAGCAGTGGTTCAAATAAATGTGAATCCAAGAAGGGGGCCTGTGGGAATGTCCCAGGCAGAGGCAGCACCACATGCAGACTCGGGGGCGGGACAGAAGCTGCAGAGCGTGTTCAGAGGACTATGAGTTGCTCCACACCATCAGAGGGACACATTCCCTCCTCCCGATGTTTTCCAGACGGCCTTCTTCCACCTGTTGACTCACTGCCTCCCAGGGACCCTGGTTGGTACATTTAGAAAGAATAAACTAGATCTCCCCTTATTTTGTTGGGAGTAGGCTCCATGCAAGGAGCAGGAATTCTTTGCACCTTCACGGCATGCGTTTAATACTTGCTGGTCTGAGACTCCTGGGCCTGCACTGCCTGTGTCTGGATGGGTCACTTGCCAGCTCAGGGCCAAGCACAGGCCCAGGCTCCTCACACAAGCTGTGCCATCTGCCTTAGCCGTGAGCAGCATCAGAGATGATATTTTGGTATTCTGATTTGCTTGTTCTCCTCAATTTGTTCAAAACCAAGAAAAGGAAAGATCATATTATGTCTGGGTTCCTCAGAGACTCCAAAAAGCACAGCTAGATGTTAAGTAACAAGCCGGAGGCATAGGCAGATGTCAAATAAAATGAGTGGGAAATAGGAGAGGTTGGCCAGAGAGAGTACTGCGTTCCCTGCTTGGAGTCCTGGCTGGACCCTGAGGGCAATGAAAAACCACCAAAGGACCTAAAGTCAGGGGGCGACGTTATTATATTTGCACATTAGAAAAAGCCATTCTGATAGAGCAATAGACTGGTATGGCAGGGGGACAGAGTTAGGCTGCCGCAACCTGGCCAAAGTTGAGAAGGTGGATGGGTGATAATGATGTAGACTGAGTATTTGTGCTCCCCACCCACAACAGGTTACATCTGCTGAAACCTAATCCCCCATGTTGGTTTTAGTGGTGGGGCCTGTGGGAGGTAATTAGGGCAGGAGGGTAGAGCTCTCATGAATGAGATGAGTGCCCTTATTATAAAAATACCCCCAAGAGCTCACCGTTTCACCAGGTGAGGACACAGCACAAAGGTGATCTCTAACCAGGAAGCAGGCCCTCACCAGACACCTGGGCTGCTGGTGCCTTGATCTTGGACTTCCCAGCCGCCAGGGCTATGAGAGATAAAGTTCTGTTGCTAATAAGCTGCCCAGTCAACAACCACCTGAGTGGACTAAGATAGGTATCTGTCTGAGTCTGTCTGTGTGGCCATAACACAATCCCCAAGACTGGGCAATTTCTCCTCTGTGTCCTCACATGGCAGAAGGGCAAAGAAGGGACAAACTCACTGCCTCAGGCCCTTTTATAATAATGGCACTAGTCCCTTCCATGAGAGCTTCCATGGTGACTTCATCACCTCCTACAACTCCGCCTCTTAACACCATCACACTGAAGATTAAGTCCCAACATAGGAGTGTAGAGGACACATTTGGGACACAGCAGTAACTATTCTACAGATATTAGAGACAGTTATTGGTGTGATTGCCACCATCCATCCCATCCCACCCCAACTTGAGGCCAGAGTCTCTTTCTTCTCAGAGTGCCATTTTCTTTTATTCCTCCCTCTCTTCTGGTCTTCAGGATTTTCACCATGCTTTATTGTTTTTTTGTTTTTTGTTTTTTTACTTATAATTTTTTTTAATTGTTAAATCATAGCTGTGTACATTAGTGCAATCCCCTGTACCCATTCTAAGATGCACCATAGATGTGGCCCCACCCATTACCCTCCCTCCACCATAACCTCCCGCCTCCCTTCCCCTTCCTTGGCCCTTTCCCCATAGTCTTGTGCTATAGTTGGGTTATGGCCTTCATGTGAAAGCTATAATTTAGCTTCATAGTAGGGCTAAGTACATTGGATACTTTTTCTTCCATTCCTGAGATACTTTGCTAAGAAGAATATGTTCCAGCTCCATCCATGTAAACATGAGAGAGGTAAAGTCTCCATCTTTATTTAAGGCTGCATAGTATTCCATGGTATTCATTACTCTATTTTTTGATGAGTTCCAGGAGTCTTATGGTTGAGGCTTTGGGATTCTCTAAGTATAAGATTATGTCGTCAGAAAAGAGGGAGGGTTTGAACTCCTTTGCTCCCATTTGCATTTCATTTATGTACTTGAGTTGCCTAATTCTATTGGCTATAACTTCCAGCACTATGTTGAATAGCAAAGGTGACAGAGGACAACCTTGTCTGGTTCCAGTTCTAAGAGGAAAAGATTTCAGTTTTACTCCATTCAGTAAAATATTAGCTGTTGGGTTTGTCATAGATAGCTTCAGTCAGTTTCAGAAATGTGCCACCTATGCCTATATTCTTTACTGTTCTAATTAGAATACAATAATAGATTTTATCAAATGCTTTTTCTGCATCTATTGAGAGGAACATATGACTTTTATTTTTGCCTCTGTTAATACGGTGGGTAACATTTATGGACTTGCATATGTTAAACCAGCCTTGCATCCCTGGGATGAAACTTACTTGATCATGATGTATGACTTTTTTGATCATAAGCTGTAATCTGTTGGCTAAAATTTTGTTGATAATTTTTGAATCTATATTCATGAGTGAAATTTGTCTGAAATTCTCCTTTGTAGTTGGGTCTTTTCCTGCTTTTTGTATTAGGGTGATGTTTGCTTCATGGCATGTGTTGGGGAAGATTTCTTCCTCCTCAATTTTTTGGAATAATTACTGCAGTACAGGAATAAGCTCTTCCTTGATGGTTTGATCGAATTCTTGTGTGAAGCCATCTGGACCAGGACACTTTTGGGGTTGGAAGCTTTTTTATTGTTTCTTTAATCTCAGTGCTTGAAATTGGTCTGTTCAGGAGCTCTATTTCTTCCTGGCTAAGTCTGGGGAAAGGGTGTGATTCCAAATATTGATGCATTTCTTCACATTGTCAAATTTCTGGGCATAGAGTTTTCGCTATTATACAGAGATGATTTATTGTATCTCTGTGGAATCAATTGTTATTTCCCCTTCATCATTTCTGATTGAGGTTACTAGAGATTTTACTTTTCTATTTCTAGTTAGTCTAAACAATAGTTTATCCATTTTATTTATTTTTTCAAAAAACCAACTCCTTATTTCATTAAATTTCTGAATTATTCTTTTGTTTTCAATTTCATTGACCTCTGATTTGATTTTGGATATTTCTTTTCTTCTACTGGGTTTAGGCTTAGATTGTTCTTCTTTTTCCAATTCCATAAGATGTCTTGTGAGTTTGTTGATGCGCTCTTTCTGTCTTTTGAATGTAGGCATTTAAAGTGATAAATTTTCCTCTCAAAACTGCTTTTGCCATATTCCACAGGTTTTGGTATCTTGTGTCTTCATTTATGCTATGCTCAAGGAAGTTAATGATTTCCTGTTTTATTTCTTCCCACACCCATTTTTCATTTAACAGAAAGTTATTTAATTTCCATGCCTTTTTGTGGGTTTGAACATTTTTGTTAGAGTTGAATTCCACATTTAGTGCCTCATGGTCTGAGAAGATACAAGGTAAAATTTCAATTCTTTGGATTTTATTGATATTTGTTTTGTGTCCCATGATATGATCTATTTTGGACAATGTTACATAGGGTGATGAGAAGAATGTGTATTCTTTACCTGTGGAATGGAATGTTCTATATGCATTTATAAAGCACAGTTGTTCTAGTGTCTCATGTAAATCTCTTATATCTTTATTTAATTTCTTTTTAGAGGATCTGTCCAGCTCTGTAAGGGGAGTGTTGAAGTCCCCTGTTATTATAGTATTATGAGATATCATATTGCTCAGACTGTGTAAGGTTTGTTTCAAGAATCTGGGAGCATTTAAATTGTGTGCATAAATATTTAGAATTGAAATGTGTTCTTGTTGTATTTTCCCTTGACCATTGTAAAGAGACCATCTTTGTCTTTTTTGACTTTAGTTGCTTTAAATCCACATGTATCTGAAAATAAGATTGCAACTCCTCTTTTCCTCTGAATTCTATTTGCCTGAAAAATTGTCTTCCAACCCTTGACTCAGAGTTTTAATTTGTCTTTTGAAGCCAGGTGTGTTTCCTGTTGACAGCAAATGGATGCTTATGTTTTTTTAATCCAGTCAGACAATCTATGTCTCTTCAGTGAGAAATTCAAGCCATTAACATTTATTGAGAAAATTGATAAGTGTGGAAGTATTCCATTCATCTTATTTTTTGAGAGTCCATTGCTTAGTTTTGTCTTTTCCATCAGTGTAGAAGTTAGGTTCTTTTTTTAAATTTCTGAGTTCTTACTTTGATGCTGATCCATTGTGATGTTCAGTGTGTAGAACAGGTTGATGTATTTCCTGTAAAGTTGGTCTTATTGTGGCAAATTTCCTCAATGTTTGTATATCTGTAAATGATTTGATTTTTTTGTCAATTTTAAATTGCTTAGCTTAGTAGGATATAGAATTCTGGGCAGGAACTTGTTCTGTTTAAGTAGATTAAAGGTAAATGATCATTATCTTCTTGTTTAGTAAGTTTCATTAGAGAAGTCTACAGTCACTCTAATGGATTTGCCCCTGTAGGTCGACTGGTGCTTACTCCTGAAAGCATGCAGAATTTTTGTTTTGTCTTGACTTCAGGTTCATCACAGTGTGTCTTGGAGAAGCTTGGCTAGACTTGAGGAGACATGGGGTCTGATATCCCTCTGAAAGGAGTGTGTCAGGATATTTGGTGTTATGTGGGAAATTTTCATTTATAATATTCTGTAGTATGGCTTCCATTCCTCTTGGGCAGTCTTCTTCCTCTTCTGGGATTTCTATAACTCATATGTTGGAGTGCTTTATAAAGTCCCATAATTCTGTAAGTGACCATTCTGCATTCCCTATCTTCTTTTCTGCCTCTTTAACTATCTGAGTTATCTCAAGAACTTTGTCCTCTACCTCCAAAATTCTTTCTTCTGCATTGTCTAACCTTTCGCTGATACTTTCTATTGCATCTTTAAGTTCCATAATTGCTTCAGTTCCTTCTGCTCTACTATATCCTTTCTATATTCTTCATAGCAATCATCTCTTATTTTATTCTTTTTTTTTTTTTTCTTTTTTTTTGGTTTCCTTTTGGTTATTTTCCACTTTATTAGCAGTTTCCTTCATTTCCTTGATAGTTTTCTTTTCTTTTCTTTTTTTTAATTTTTATTAAATCATAGCTATGCACATCGATATGATCATGGGGCATCATACACTAGTTTCGTAAACCGTTTGACACATTTTCATCACACCAGTCTACATAGCCTTCATGGCATATTTTTAGTTGTCATGCCAAGACATTTACATTCTACATTTACTAAGTTTCACATATATTCTTGCAAGATGCACCACAGGTGTAATCCCACCAGTCCTCCTCCCTCTACCCATCTCCTCCCTCCCTCCCCTCCCTCTCCCCCTTCCCCCCATTCTCAGGGTGCAACTGGGTCACAGCTTTCATGTGAAAGCCCTAAACTAGTTTCATAGAGGGGCTGAGTACATTGGGTACTTTTTCTTCCATTCTTGAGATACTTTACTAAGAAGAATATTTTCCAGTTCCATCCATGTAAACAGAAACGAGATATACTCCCCATCTATCCTGAAGGCGGCAGACTAGTCCATGGTGTACATATACCACACTGTATTAATCCATTCAGGGATCAATGGGCACTTGGGCTTTTTCCATGTCTTAGCAATTACGAGTAGGGCTGCAATAAACATTCTGGTACATTTGTTTTTATCATGTATATTCTAACTTTCCTTTCCTTCATTCCTATCATTTCTTTATAGGTGGAATCCTCTGCAGTAGCTACCTCGTGGTCCCTTGGAGAGG
>CAUYPK010065203.1:0-17051 GCA_963574355.1 Loris lydekkerianus
CAGTGCCCTACTCACTGAGCCACAGGCACCACCCAAATGAAGGGCTTTGTTACATGGATTCTAAAGGTCCCATAGAGCAGCACTTCTCATCCTGTTGTATGGACACAAAATCACCAGGGGTCTTGTCAGAATTTAGATACTCAACATTTTGTTTTTTCATATCCTTGCCAGCACTCAGTATCCCAGAATTTTAATCCTTGCTTGTGAGATAGGTGAAAGAATGATATCTCCTGATGGTTTGTTGTATTTTTATATCAGTGTTTTAACTTTATGGAGTCAATTTTGCTTTATGGCCTCTGGATTTTGTATGACTTAAAAAGATTTTCCCCACACCAAGAGGAGTATACAAAATTTAGCCAAGTTTTCTTTCATACTTTCATATTTTTAGTTTTATGTTTGAATCTTTAATTAATCTGAAATTTATTTAAGGCATTGGTCTAACTTCACCCTGATTTTTCACTAGGATATTTTTTGTGGCAGAGTGCCAAGGATTCTTAAAAACCAAAAAAAAAAGACATCATTTGTGGCAGATATTCCTGTTTGTCAGGCTGTTTTCATAAGCTGTGCTAGATCCTCTGTAAAAAGGTGTGGAAATATAAATCTACATGGGAATTATGAAGGCTCAGCTAGTGGGGTGGTGCAGCAGTCTTGGCAAAGAAATGATGGCTCAATTTTCCTCCACAGAATGGTCTTCATTTTGACTGGTCAGATGGCACCAAATCCTCTTTCACTTTTTGGAAAGATGAGGCATCATCCTTCCTTGGCGACTGTGTTTATGCCGACACCAGCGGACGCTGGCATAGCACAGCCTGTGAGTCATTCTTGCAAGGTGCCATTTGTCAGGTACCCACTGGTAGGTTCAGTTCTACTCAACTCACAAAATATGCCCTCGGCACCTACGTGTGCAAGGCACTGTGCTATCCAGGGGATAGAGGAATGATGCAAAGACAACTGGTATACCACCCAGGGCTGTAGAGAGGGGTTACCAAGAAACAAATACATCGCGTCTATCTGGGGGAAAGTAGAAAGGGTTCTTGAAGGACACAGCAGGTTAGGGGTAAGGACAGGGTGGGAAACCAGACTAGAAACGTGGGTTAGGAGCACGTATGGAGAACCAGTGATATTGATCGTGATGATAGTGATGGCAACAGCTGATGCTGTTTGGATATTTACTATGTGTCTGGCCTACACTTTACGTAATATCTCCTTTACACTTAAAGTTTACGTGGCCCAACCCACTTATTAAAGATGAAACTTAAACTCAGAGCATTCAATAGGTTCCTGAGGACCTCACAGCTGTCCTTCAACAGTACCAGGAGTTGAAGCCAAGTTTCCTCATTCTCCCATGGCACATTTATTCCATTACACCCGGCTTCTGTCCCTTGATTGCTGGGATGGGCAGAAAGAGGGTTCCCTCACACTATCTCCTTTTTAAATATCTCATTTAGTGAAACACATGTATTTACTTACATTCTGAGTGCTGTATCAAATAACATACCCACTAGATAACTTTAGATCAAAACAATTCAAGATTAAATGTAAACGATAGCCATTTATATTGTAAAAGCCAATTCTGCTTCCAAAACACCATAAAAGCTGTCCTTCCCTTTTCAGTAACGATGCATTTAGTGAGTGCTTAGGAAGTGTCAGCACTAACTCATTTACATTTCTCCACTTGTAAGAGAGGTATTGTTGTCGGATCCCTGCCAGGAGTAAGATAGCCGCACAGCTAGAGGGTGGCAGAGTCAGGATCGCAGCACGCATGTGTCTGACTCTCACGTTGCTCTCTGAAATAACGTGACTCCTGAACTTCCCTGATTTATGTTGTGCTGTGTTATTTCATTGAATGCATTCTTCTCTCATAGGTTTATTAGCAGGTAGGATTTTTCAAATTTGTGATACTCAGGGCTTCATTTGACACATTTTATACCTTTAGAAGTCCCTTTTGCCAGTGTCATTCAGCTGCCACTATTTCTAAGAATCATATCCCCATATTGTAGCAACAATTAGGGTACTAAGTGTAAACATGAGCGACAGCCACCCCCCCCCAGCCAATACCCAAACTAAGCCTTCACAGCTATGCATCAATACACCTTGTTATGTTTAGGAAAAGATCATTTCTGCCAGAAATGCTATAAACTGGCCCCAGTTTTGCAATCATTTACATTAAACCCAGTCTTTCAGAGTATTATCGTGAATCCTGTTACATATATTTTTCTTGGTCTTTCACAGAACACAATGTAATATTTGTTGCAATAAATAAACCCGGTTACTACCCTGAAATCATAACTGGTTTTTCTTCATAGAAACAAGACAATCTGAACACCCAGACTTGTGCTCAGAAACATCTATTCCCTGGATAAAATTTAAAAGTAATTGCTACAGTTTTTCTACAGTCCTAGACAGTACGAGTTTTGAGGCTGCTTATGAATTTTGCAAAAAGGAAGGTAATTCTTTTGTGGTGGTAAAATGCTTTCATGTACTTCTTCTTATATTTCAGTAAATGGTGTGGTTTTCTTCATTTGTCTGATTATTTAGTGAATTTAAGAGCAATAAAAACTACTGAAAAAAATAAATACTATTAAGGTTGCTTATTTGGAGGACAGCTAATATCTGAAACGTAACATCCAGTGTAGAATTTGAAAACTTTAGTTGATGTCCCAGCATACTCCCTAAGAAATTCCTTTTGAATGCCCTTTACATTATGAATTTTGAATGCTCCCTAAAATTAACATTCTAAATGCTTTAAAACTTAAGTGCAAGCTTGAATCTTCTAACAAACTTACTTTACCTTTTTAATCAAAAATCACTTACGTACAATAGACATTTTCACTTTTCAAAACATTTATACATGATTGTATAGGAGACATTTTAAAAATTATGTTTATGCGTAAACATAAATGCTTGTTCATTTGCTACTTTTTTATAGGGTCTAATCTTTTAACCATCAAAGATGAGAGTGAAAATGCATTTCTCCTACAAGAGCTTTTTGCTTTTGGTTCTTCCGTCCAGATGGTTTGGTTGAATGCTCAATTTGATAGTAACAGTAAGTAATTTGAGGAGGGAAGAGGAGAGGACATAAATAAATACATGGTTGTTGAGGCTGATGATAATGGCATCCGTGAGCCAGAAAGCTCCCCTTGGATACATTTGCTGTGAAAAATAGCATGAATCCTACAGCCATTCTTCCAGAAACAACATTGCAAGCTTTTTCTATACCCTCTTATCCTTTGGAATAATCCCAGAATACCCAAAATAAAAACAAACAAACCATAACAAGTTTACCTTTAGACTTAGCCTGAAAATGCTTGGCTGGAACTTCTTACTCACAGACTTACTCACTGCACACCAAAGCCATATTTACTTGAAAATACCCCTAGGTTTCTGAATGTTATAAAAGCATAATAGAGTTATGCAAATGTTTCAGTGACAAATTGTGCTATTAGAATTCTTATTTGCTACTCATAAAAATCAGAGTTTGTAATAAAATGGAAGCCTGGTATTCTTTTTTTGTTTTTATGTAATTGATGGCCATTGAAAGGTACTAGTAAAGAAAATTATTGTAATTGGTATGGAGAGCTTGTTACAGTGGTGTATCCAGGTGGAGGGTGAGCCAACCATTGCAATGAGTATTTTAATCACCAACATTGTTTAGAATTTCGAGCAGATGGTGATAATAAAAAGCAGACAGACTTTGAGTCAGTTTTATTGTGAGTTTTAAATTCTTTTGAGACAATGCCCCTTCCCCCTTATTGCCCACACACGGGATAGGGTCTCCCACCCTCACTATCCTCTTAGTATATGACTGACTTGCTCTTTAAAGAAACTTCACTCTAAAACTCTTTCAGAAAGTGAGCCATTTTGTAACAATATAGATGTTAGCACTTCAAAGGATTATTCTCGATGTTGATTAGTTTCACTTATTTAATTATTTCTTTCATTTGATTATATGGAAAATTTCAGAACTCAAATTGTTACCTTAAGTAACACGACATCCTAAGTGACCTAAACTAGAACACTATGTCTGAAATAAATAGAGGGTTGTTCACAAGGCAACTTTATTAATACCCACCTTTTGATGTTGAGTTCATGGCTACACTTAACTGAGTTGAATGCATCAGTAAAGGAGAGTCTCATTAAATTTAGGGGCTGCTTTTTATGGTTCCATTCCAGTCTTAGTATGTTTGATAACTGTGCACATAATTTGTAGTAATTCAGTGATTTTTCCACAGATGAAACCATAAAGTGGTTTGATGGAACTCCCACAGACCAATCAAACTGGGGCATTCGGGAGCCAGCCAGGGACCACTTCAAGCCCCATCAGTGTGTGGCCTTAAGGCTCCCTGAAGGAGTGTGGCAGCTATCTCCCTGTCAAGAAAAAAAGGGCTTTATATGTAAAATGGAGGCAGGTATGTACAATCGGAGAGTAATTCTTCATTTTGATTCTACCTTGACTAATGTGGACCTACCTCTTTACCATTTAAAGGTTTTAAATCCAAACATTCGGATAGATTCTGACATTACCGTCCTGTTCTGCATCAAACAAAACAAAAGATATTTCAGCTTTTACTTTCAAATCAACTGTAAGACTATGAATTTCTTGTGTCATCCTGGCTATTAACCTAAGGGGCAAAAAAGCAGTTTACCTCAAGCAAATAGGACTAGAAACGTAAGCCAGTAACTTTCATTCTGGTGACCACTGCTCAGAATTTTTAAGGTTTATCTTTGGCCCCAGGAAATATAATTTAGGTCTAGGTATATTTGTTGAGGACAATTAGATGTAATTCTCCGTTGCAACCATAACGTGTCATCAAAATCGTATTTTAACTTCACCAAGAGCAACATGCTTAACTTAAAGTGATTTTTAAAAATTCTAGAAATCTAAGCCAGAAAATGCTAGTCACTTGTAAACAATAGAAGAGATTTTTAAGAGAAGATTTAAAGGGGATCAGTTGTAGACGCCAACATCATAAAGGAGGGATTGGTGGGGCCTGGACTGTTGCAGAAGGCTTCAGAGAGATGAGGCTGCAGGATCATAAGGGATGAAGAGAGTTTTAAGAGCTGGAACACAGGAGGAAAGGCATTTTGGACAAAAGACCCAGCATGGCTAAAGGCAGCAAGAGAGAAGGTGCTTAGGAATGAGATAAGAGGAAGGACTTTTGTTAGGGGGAGATAGGAATGAAACTGGACCGTAAAAGAGGATCCGTTCTCAGAGAGCACCAGGCTAAAGAGCTGAACTTCCTGGTGGAGGAGACAGGGACCCCTATCAGCTCTGCAGACACCTGCACTTGAGCTGCATTTTTCATTTGAGTAACAGAATTAGGAACAAAAAAGAGGGGGAGAAATGAGAAGAGAGAATCATCAGGTCGTGGTGACTGGGAATGAAGGAGAGAAAACTACAGGTGTGAGCACCCATGTCTGAAACCTCCATACTATGAGCATCCATTCTGTGTGAAAAATATGACTAAGCCTAATAGTAAATATCATTAGCATTTAAGTATCAAGAACAAATCAGGCCAGGCTTTGGCTTGTGCCTATAATCCTAGCACTCTGGGTGGCCAAGGCAGGAGGACCGCTTGAGCTCAGGAGCCCAAGACTAGCCTGAGCAAGACTGACACCTTCATCTCTACTAAAAACAGAAAACATTAGTCAGACTTCATGATGCACACCTGTAGTCCCAGCTACTAGGGAGACTGAGGCAGGAGGATTGCTTGAACTCAGGAGTTTGAGGCTGCTGTGAGCTAGGTTGACACCACGGCACTCTAGCCTGGAGCAACAGAGAGAGACCCTGTCTAAAAAAAAAAAAAAAAAAAAAAATCAGAATCACTTTGTATCTCTGCAGGACTTTAAAGCTTCCTATGATCATCTGACACTTCTTTCATTCTCCACAACTACTCTCCAAGATAGTAGAGCAATTAGAATATCCCCATTTTACAGATGAGAAAAGTGCTTGTCCCAACTTAGGTTACATCAAGTAATCAGGGACTACACTTCATATCCCCAAGTGCTCCGTCTGTACCTCCCACTTCCTCTGTCCTGAAAGCAGATGCTCTTTTGTTTTTTTTTTTGAGACAGAGTCTCACTATGTCACCCTCAGTAGAGTGCTGTACCGTCACAGCTCACAGCAACCTCAAACTTTTGGGCTTAAGCAATTCTCTTGCCTTAGCCTCTTTTCATTGTAGTTGTCAGTGTTGTTTGGCAGGCCCAAGCTGGGTTTGAACCTCCCAGCTCCGGGGTATGTGGCTGGCACCCTAGCCGCCAAGTCCTAAAAGCAAGTAGTCCTTTTATAGTCTTTCTTAAAGGTCTACACACACACACTCACACACGTGTACATGGGCATGCACGTGCACACAAAAATTATTCAATAATTTTTTAATTATTGAATTAAAAGAACAGGTTAGGTTTTTGAAAAGATGCTTTTGCTGTTGGTCACAAGGCTGATTTTGTTAAGTCATTCAGAATAAATGAACACCAAGGTGCTTCCTCCACTCACAAATCCATTCACTCATCTTCCACTGGATCATTCTCTTTCATTTTCTCTGAATCTTTATCTAGATTAAAAATAAAAGATATGTTTTTACAGTAGAAAGTCCTAAAACGGGAACCTTCCAACTTTCTGAATAGAGGAGCCATTATTCATTTCCAAAAACTCTTCAGATCACAAAGGGGAGAAGGGGTTGATCTTAAAATCCTTACAAACAGACAGGCAGATTATCCCTGCTGGACAAACTCTACATCAGATCCAAAAAAAACTGTGAGTCTTTTGTATGCAGGGTCTGAATTTTACTCACATTTTTATTGCAGTACAGTGTTGACTCTGCTGACTCGTGATGAGGACTCTTTGATTTAAAAAAAAGAAAAAAGCTGGGTGTGTGTTTGTGAGACTAATAATGGTGATTACTATAAATCAAGGGTCAGTTAACTTTTCTTATAAAGAGCCAGACAGTAAATATTTTAGGCTTTGGAGGCCATATGGTCTCTGTCACTCTGCCATTGTAGCACAAAAGCAGCCGTAACAACTCATAAACAAATGAGTGTGGCTGAGCTCCAGTAACACATTATTTATAAAAACATGTGACTGGATTTGATCCATGGGCCATAGTTTGCTGATCCCTGCAGTAAGTAATGACATAATTTTGCTCAATTAAAAGAAAAACTTCACTTCATTTTTTTTTAATTTAATTTTAGATATTCACACTACAAAGGAGCATCCAGGAAAAGGTAGGTTTGGAACACGAGAGAACACGTTGATTTTTCTTAGAAATAATACGACAGAAAACATTTATATGAAAGTGTCTCTATGGTGCCATTGATTCCGTTGTCGTTGAAAATTGTCTTTTTTCTGCTTCTTCTTTCAGGACCAAATCACAGTGTGGTTCCTCTCGCAGTAGCACTGACCCTGATAATAATTCTGGCCATTTTCACACTTTCTTTCTGCATGTACAAGCAAAATAGTGGGTTCTGCAGGAGACTTGCAGGGTTTCAGAGCCCTTACTATCCTACAACCAACTTTAGTACAGTACATTTGGAAGAAAATATTCTCATTTCTGATCTTGAGAAGAATGACCAGTAATCATGAAATCAGAGAATGCTACAGCCGAGAGGATGAGTAAAGAAGACTAAACCCGGCTTGTCTTCTAAGTTTCCCCTTGTAGACCAGATGCCATTAGAATGCGAATTGGGGCCCTATTTGAATTTTAATTGTAACCAAATTAGATAGGTTTTGATTTAGTCATTTCCCTGAACTGTGATCCATTCTTAAAAGGGGGAAATTATGCAGTGGTTATTATTCAGAAAGACAAGAACTATGAAAAGAAACTCTCTACTGAAAACTCTCAAACCAATATGAACAATAGTTTTTGCTAAAATTTTTTGGAAATTTTAAAACTAATCTGTTCCCTATGCAAACATTTACTCACCCTCCGATGAGAGAAAAGAAAAGCAAAAAAATTTTTTTTCTTAATCCAAAACTCATTTATATAGGAGAGGAATACGAAAGTCTTCTGAAATGTTTCTTGTTTGCTTAATAGCAAGGTTTGGAAAATACTAATTTCTAAGCTTAAGGGTTGGAAGCTCTGGGTTCTACACCAATATTTATGGTGATACTTGCTTTTATTAGGTCTGACTTCTCAAGTTAAAGGAAAAGTGATGGCTTTCTTTGAATACTAATGATCTTGGTTAGCGACATGCTTTCATAAGCAACTACACAGTTTAGATGTGCCATTAAACCTTCAATCACTACATGGTGAATAAGTTCGATATTTTAAAATGCTTTACAGGTAAGCTTAAAGGAATATTTTGGGATTTTAATCCTGTTAAACTCATAGACTTTATTAAAAACTAAAGATATTAATATATGACACGTAACCAGAAGATATATACCTTTAATTTAAAGGAGAAAAATTGAAGATCTGAATTATAACTAGAGGATATGTTGAAAAGTACCAAATGAATTACATTTCAGTAGTAACATAGATACTTTTATTATAGTACAAATGAGTTTATTTTAGGTGTTTTATTTAATAAACCCTGATTTCTGGGAACCATCTTCCTTTACAGAATATTGTACTAGTTATTCCAGTTGGGAAAAAATAGTTGAAAGTATAATACTGTCTGTAAATTTTTATAAATCATCTTCATTAATTGCTTTTGAAGAAATTAAAAGGAGGTTTGATTTTCCTTCATTAATTTCTTTTAGAGAAAAATGGCTCCATAATCAGTATTTTAAAGTATACTCATTACATAGATGTTTATTGAGTTCCGATTAAGAACCAAGTGCTATTCCAGAAATGGGGGTAGTAAAGTGAGCAAGTCGATGGAGTCTCTTGTTTTCCAATGAGAAAAGCTGATATTAACCAGGAGAGAAATACATAAGTAGAAAATAGTGGGCGGATATTAAACTTTGAGTAAGGTCCTGTGATAGAGGAAACTCGGAGCCTCTCTGTGTATGATTTAATTATTACAACCAACTGTCTCAAAACTGGTAGCTGCTAGTCCCAAGGAGGAGCTCCCAGAGAAAGTATGAGTGAATTTCTCAGGGGCAAACCATTGTCATTATAAATACAGTTTGATGACCAGGCCCCACAATGGAGCTCTAGTGCCCTGAAACAGTTCATGAAGCTTCCAAATGCCTCACTTTGCTGTTGCTCCATTGTTTACATTCTGGGACATTTCTTTTTAAGTTTTGATGCTTCATTTTATTTAAAAGATATTATATTATGTGGCAGTTGTATATTTCTGACTCAAAAGAATAATTGACTCAAACTAACCAGATGGTATAAAAGCCCAATTTAACAATCTGTCAAGTAAAATTAAAGTTCTATTCCTTTCGGTGGAATTGGTAAAAACTGCTCATCAATTAGCCTTCCAGTCAAGGTATACAGTTACACATAACAATTTGACAAAATATGTCATTAGGGAAGTGTCTTTGCTCAAAGACACTGTACTGCGGGTCAGTGTTCCGTAGTTTGACGTTGAGTATTGGAACCACATCTCCAGAGAATCTGTCTCCACGGACAGGTCATGTGCTCCCTGCCATTACTGAAATTGCAGAAGTAGAAAGTTGTGAAGAATTCTGCTATATTCATCATACACATGCACTTTAAAAATTTTTTCCACCTCATCTATTTTTAATCTGAACTAGATTGTATAGCTAGAACATGAAAAGAAAAAAAAGTAGCAGGATCACAAACTCACACATAATCAGCCCAGCCCCAGCCCCAATCAATTATTTTCTGTGACTAATCTGAGCATCTTTATAGACTCTGAGTAATGGAAAATCTTGGACTTTTCCAATTAACCATATCTTGGGCTCTTCCAATTACAATGGTCTTATTAAAAGTCCCCCTCCCTATCAAAACTAGGGGAAAACTGAATATTTAAATAAATAATAAGTCTTTTGGAGTTTCTTTATCATCCTCAAAAAGGCAGTTGGATATATGAGAACTTGCTGTGTCCTTTGGGTATTGAGGGGTCAAGGTACTAACTGACCAGGCACATATGCTATCTACTGTCCACTGAGAATGTTGTCTGGTCCCATTCCTGGGAATTCTGCCAGCATCTGCTGTGAAGTCTGTAGTGGATGTAACGTGTGGTGTGTTCTTATTGATCCCAGATCTCCCTGGCATTGCCTTATATCTGGAGAACTGACTGTGACTCCTATTCGATTTCTTACCTGGACACTGCAGTTCTTGATTCCAAGGCCACTTTTCCCTTTGGTGGTGAGACCCTATCCAGCACCATCAGCTACTCTATTAGGTGGGCGAGGCTAAATGCAGACAGAACAATCCCCAAATCTTGGTGGCTTAACACAGCAGAGGTTGATTCCCCACCAACACCTGAACGGGCTGGCAAGAGGCCTCTGCTCTCTCCAGTCATTCATGGGTGCTGGTTCCTCATACACGGTCAGGCTCATACGGTCCTCTAGTGGGTCTACCTGTGGCCAGCAGAAGAATTAACTCGAGATCTCTCTTTGATTAATTATGTAGCCTCCACAGGCTGTTGAAATACATTCTCTAAGTAAACAGTTTTGAATTAGGGACATACACCCTGAGAGTGCATAAAGATTTCCAAGAAAACTCAAGGGCATGGATATTTCTAAGGATCTCAATTTCCAGAATTTTTGACCTTCATGTGTAATTTTCCATAGAACTGACTTTCCTGAGAGCACCCCTGTGACCAAGGTATCATGCAGGTTCTTCTTCCTCACTTTTTTTTTTTTTTTTTTTGCACAAATGCCTTTGTCTACCCTTTTAGGGGAAAAAAAAAGAAAAGCAGGGAGGATGGCTTTTACTCCAGATCTTTCTGTGCTACTTTACCTTGGGAAAATTCTTCATGGCACTGTGAAGAAAGAAAAAAGTTTAAAACATTGATGTCAGCAAAGCTGCTTTTAATAAAGAAATCATAAATTCTCATAAGCCTCATGTCTTTCCCTGTGTTCATATGTTTTTCTGTTAAGGATAAGATGAGTTAGAAATTAGTTATTTTGTCCCCCATTCAAATTCTGAATTGGTATGTATTATACAGTGAAACAAAAACTCTGCTGACTACCATTGTTTGAAACCTTATCTCCTCCATCCCTTTACCATTGTCAAAGAATGTTATTTCTACAGAGAAAATAGCTAAGAACCTGGTGACCTGGATTATCCAGACGAAAGGCCTAAGACAAGGCTCTGTGCTATTTTAGATTTCTAAGTGAGTTGTAAGGACGAGTATTAACAAGCTTATTTGAAATGAAAAATGAAATCAGGCTTTTTCTGAACATTATCTTATTTGGCTCATTGGTTTGACAAGGAGTATTGACTTTACCAATTAAGTTTATGATGAACAATTTTTATTAACTGGATAAACTAAATCTGCAATTCTAGTGTTCTGATTAAAACATGTAACAAGATAATGGCATTTTAATAGAAAAATAGTATTGATAGAAATAAAATGAAATAATATCTTATTTTTCCCAACCCTACTTTGTGTATCAGGTTAAAAAAAAGGTGCATAAGTAAAGAGTATAATAGGCAAAATGAATGGTCATCAGCAAAGTCTTAGTAAAGCCTTTTAATTTGAATACCAGGAAACTGACAATATGAATCACTCTAATGACTAGGTAACAAACCCTTTGTAGGTGGTGTCTCCAGTTTTTTGCTTTAAGCAAAACTGAAGGAGGATAAAACAAAGTACTATGTTGACATATAATGAAAAATAATGTTAATGTTAAACATCACTGCTTTGGGGCACCTATGAGAAAAGAATTCAAATAATGAAGTAATACTGCTACAACAAACCTCTTTCCATTCCCATCTATCTAGTTATATAAACAAAGTTTCTGTAGTAGTCAAGATAGGAAGTTCGCTGCTTGATCATGTAAAGCCTGCTGTGGTTTCATTTGTTTCCCCATGGCAGCAAACTTCCAAGCAATGACTCACAAATCTAGTCTGCACCCTACTCTGGAACACAGGGCTTCTAGTGTTGTTACAGCAGTGGAGAACTCCTAAGTTCCTGGGTTTAGAAAGCAACACATGGCACTTTCATTCATGTTATTGGCCAGAACTAGTCACATGACCTCACCTCACTGCAAGGAAGTCCAAGAGGTCTTTCAGTGTGCTCAGAAAAGGAGAGGGTAACTTACTAGAGTGAGTCCTAGCAGAACTGTACTCTGACAATTTCTTAGCACACATAAACACACCTACAAAAAGGGGGGGAGGAATAGAACTGCTGAATCCTGACTCATTCTAGCAATTTTTAATTAATATTAATGAATTTTTCTATACTATAGACATTTGATTAGGAGATGCATGTCCTGTAAAATGATTTGATATATACCAATTTAATCTTTTAATATGTTAAATATGATCTTTGTAATACATTTATGTTGTTCTGATCAATTGTACACATATACTAATAATAAAATAACTCAATATAGAAGAAAATTTATAACGCTTAGAGCCTATGTTCATGGAGACCTTTAAAAATAATTTTAATGTATATATACATATTTACTGCAGGAAAACATGACAAGACAGCAAATAAAATACTTCAAGAATAATGTATTACATTAGGATAAAATTCGGGGCAATTGGAATGTAAATATAAGATTAAAGAGAAAAAGAAACCTGTTAAAGAGCTTATTTGTGTTTATTTCTATTTTTAAATAGATTAGGTCAGAAGTCAAATTGTTATAGTATCTCCATCAAAAGAATTAGGGCTCCTTGAGAATTCATTGATTCTAGGTCTGGGCAGAAGCAATAGAAGATGAAACTGGAATATCATGTGAGGCCAGAAAATAAGGAGGTGCTCGCAGATAAACACAGAAGGAACGAGAGAAATGGTAGAGAAAAGTCACCATGAGACAGACACAAAAGTGAAAATGGCTGTTGACAAGATTTGCCAGTGGTGCTAAAATTAGTGGGTGAATGTTTGCAGAAAAGTGGGATATTTGCATCACCTTGAAGTGTCTCCCCACAATAGTCACTAATTATAACAGGGAGCTGTAACTTTGCAGTAGAGAAGCTTCTTTAAACAAGTGATCAAGGCTGACCAACTACAAGCCAGAGCAGCATCGTGAACCCCTCGTATGATGCACTGAGAAGGACGCGTGGCATCCAAAGTTCTTGATGTTATATGACGGCTTTCCTGCTGCAACGATAGAGTTGAATGGTTGCAACAGAGACCCAACAGCCTGCAAAATCTAAAATATTTACAATCTGGCCCGTTACAGGAAGTTTGTCAGACCTTCATTTAGAGAAGGAAAACCTACATGAGGAAGTCTAGATGACTTTGACCTGCCTCGGTAGCTCTAGTTTATGTATGAGCAGCGCTGAAAGCAGTGATTTTCATCCGGTATGTTGCGAGACCTTAGGTGTGCCACAAAATTTTTTGAAGATCATTAATTAAATTATTTTCAAAAGATGTTCCAAGCACAGTAAGTATATTCTTTTCTCCTATTTCTTTGATCAACATAATTTAAGTGTGCTGCAGAAGTTTAAGTTCAAGTGTGCTGTGAGATAAAAAAAAAAAAAAAAAGTTGAAAAACACTGGCTTAAAGTGTATCAATAGGAAACTCTGATCAGTAAACATGTGTGGCCCAGAGAGTGTCCTGGGCCCTAAGGCTGGAAATATGAATAAAACCCCATCTCTTCCCACACAGAACCCAGTCTCAGAAGTAGAGGAACGTGTGAATAATAACTGTTACACGGTGTGATGCAAATAATAGCAAGAGGGACAGCATCAGAAAAAGAAAGGGTACTGATTAATTCTATCTGAGGTAGAGAAAGAGCCTTAACAAGATAAGTGATATCTGTTAAGTAGTAGGAAATTTTAGATCTTTTTGAGATTGTTAGCAAGTTTTAGCTTTGGGTCCAAAATTGGCTTAAGGAAACATGTAAAAGTGTACCTAATCAGAAATTCTGGATAAAAAAGTAAAGATCTGCATGTGCTCAGAATGCCTAATCATAACTTTAATTGCGGAAGAAAAATCTATAACTAAAACCACAAAATGAGGCCTCTGTATACCGGTGACCTTCTTTACTCTGAGTTAATTAACACAAGCACTTGCTTCTTGCAGAGCACTTTGCTATAATTTAGAACAAATTAAGGGAAAAAATCATTCAAGTGCTATTTTCTTCACACCATGAAGTAAGTGTGATGGACCAAAGTTAACTCATTTAAAATATTATCAACCATTTCTTGTAATTATGAACAGCAATATCATCTTTTTTTCTAAAAGAAAAAATAGGCAGCCTGATCTACACTATTTTCAATTTGTTTCCTGTACTTCCACTTATTAATGGAAATTGATTTTTTAAATTAACATAAAATGCTCTTTTCCGTTTCTCTCATGAAGTCTCCTTTTCACATTTGGTTTGATATATATTTTCCTGTATATTTTTCGAATAAATGTGTTGAATTTAATATGGCAAATTATTCAAACATCATTTACCGTATATACTCGAGTATATACGGTAAATGTTTCTTCCTGCCCCCTCTCCCCAATAATTGTGACTTTATTTCTGTCTCCACACTGTGGTCTATAGATTGTCTTAAGCTCTTTGAGTCTCTGTCTAAGGTCACGTTCTGTGAGATTATTTAAACTTTATTCTTTACCTTTTTAGGAGATAGAGCTTGGGAGGAGTTGGAAACACAACTCACAGATTTAGGAATCAGCAGGGCCTGTGCCCCTGTCGATATTGGAGTGGGGGTGAGGGGAGACATGGGACCAGAAGGCAAAACAAGGAAAAACTCATAGAAAGGAGTAGGGACTTTACAGAAATAGCACCTCAGTGAGTCAGCAAGGGCTGTGAAGTTCCTGATTCAAAAGGCAGTTGGTTCTGTAGAGCATGAGGACAAACTCGTTCAAGGCTGAACATGCTTTAACAGACACAGTGTTTACTCAAGCCACTCACAATGGTAGTCCTTCAGTAAGGGCTGCTCTGATCAGACAAGAAATTGTCTACTCCCTTCTCATGCAGTTGATGCCTAAAAGTGCAAGAGAAAATCAGCTCTGCATCCACACAAAGCACATCCATGAGAGGTGGCTCAGGGTCTCCAGTTTCCTTGTATCTATCTGGTGGGTGAAAATTGAAACACACCTGTAAACAAATCTCAGTGCAAGCCCTAAATTTATGTAATTTCCCCCAATATTTATGATTACCTGCTTGACAGAATCTTTAGTTGCTCACATTTGAGACTTTGCAAAGCTTTTAGCTTAGGTTTCATAAAAAACTTCTCTTTTCATACTCCCATTTTATGTTTTATAATTACATTCAACTGTACAATTTCAATGTAGTACCATCTGCACCTGCACCAGTGGATGCACAACCAACTTGTGCTAAGCACGTGAGGGGACTGGTGGGCACAGCAGCTGGACCCCCTTACTCCACAGGCAGCTTGGCTGATCCTGCAGGGTGGCTGAGATACAAGCTTCTTCATGAGCTATTATGTTTGAGACTTACTCCAAGACCAGGAAATGAGGCTTTCTTTCTGAATTTAACTCTCTAACATCCATACAGAATGGATCTGAGTGTAGCAAGCAGGAGAGACACCTGTCCCAGGCCACCTGTCCAGATTGTAACATGATTAGTGTCTGAAGAAGGAAAGTGTGAAGATGCCCAGAACGGGGTGGGAGGGGAAATAGTCCCCTGCGGAAGCAGCACAGAGTCTGACCGCCTCAGCAGTTTGGGGAGAAGGGGAGTTGGACTCTCAAAGACAAGAATATGGCCAAAAGATTGTAGAGATCCAAGGACATCCTGGCAGCGAGATGGATGCATGATTAGAATATCTTACCTCCTACCGTAAGCATAACTTCCTTCACTTCATTTTCAAGCTCACCAAAAATCTCTAGTCAGGATTTAGGTCCCCAGTGTAGGTCTGCTTAGTGTCCAGAGAATGTATGATCTCCCAGACTTTGAGACTATTAGGCTCCTGGAGAGTGATTGGCTACAATAAAGGAAATAGCTTTTGATTGTGATTAAATTTCCCATGCAGCTTGAGTGAAGTTGCTGATTGTGTGACTATTTCTGTTTTAAATTTCCTCTTGTAAGTCAATAAACTAGCATCGTGATGTCTATCTTGGTTCTGGGGAGATTGTGTTCGGGCAGAGATGGCTCTGGAATGTCGCTGTAGGAGGTGCACAGGTGTGCAGGGGAAAGGGGCCAAGACTTGGGGAGCTTGTCCTGGTGTAATGATACCAGAACAAGGGCTCTGTGCTTACTTAAAAGGCAGAACAATCATAAATTGGCTTTGCAGTATCTACCTTGGCTTGTGTGGGTGTTTAGGTAGAGTGAGCCAACCATGACATGCCCTGATCCCAGAAAAGAGTAAGTTTCTGTGGCTTAAAACTGTGGATCAGGTCCAAGACATATTGGTGATCTTCAAAGTCCAGCCCATCTCCACAAAGTCTGTATTTCCTTTAAGGATAGATAGGACTCTTCCACTAGCTCTCATCCTTCTTATTTCATTTGAGAGATCACAGATCTGCTTCAAACACCATTTTACAGGTGACAAAACCGAGATTTAGAAATATTCTTTGATTTAACCAGTGATACATGATGAATTGGTGGCAATACATGAGAACAAATCTCATGATTCCTAGTTTGGAGCTCTCACCAGTAGACTGCTGCCCGAAGCATGGCTGACCCCAGAGCACTGAAAGAAAGGACAAGGTTAAGAGGAGTGGGGGTTGTGGTAGATCGGGCATAATGAAAGAGCCTGGCTATTGGGCCATAAAAACAGTGAAGGGGAGAGATTAAAGATGGCAGCTGAGTAACAGCTTCCCTGCAACTGGGCACGGCGAGTCTGAGGAGACAAGACTCCAGGCATCTCTGACCGGTGGGACCTGCCTATAATCATCCCTTTGAGGATACAGGGAGCCAGCAAGGGACTTCTAGACCCCAAGAGGAGGACAAAAACAGTGGAACACTGGCAAGTGGTTGCGTGTGTTCGATCAACCTAATCATGCTGCCAACCGTAAGTACAGGCAGCAGTGAGACTGAAAACCAGAAAGGCCTTACCTGTGAACTGTTTTGGTGTTATAGGACTTAGCGCTCAGTTGAACTGCC